>WWET01000291.1:634917-662351 GCA_011038615.1 Limnodynastes dumerilii
CAGCCGCAGCCTTCTCCGGATTGGCCAGTAATGAGTCAGTGAGCACCCCAGCCCCGTGTAAACCGGCGCCCTTTAATCCCTCGTGGTCCCCTGTCAGACTGTAAGGCATAGGGAAGGCGAACTTGTCCTTCTTCAGGAGGGTCTTGGGCTTCCTGCGGGGCCGGTACTTGTAGTCCGGGTGCTCCTTCATGTGCATGGCTCGCAGCCTCTTGGCCTCATCTATGAAGGGTCTCTTCTCAGACTCCGTCAGCAGCTTCCACTCTGCCCCCAGCCTCTTGCTGATCTCCGAGTTGTGCATCTTGGGGTTCTCCTGAGCCATCTTCCTCCTCTGGGCTCTGGACCACACCATAAAGGCGTTCATAGGTCTCTTTACATGATCCACCGGCTTAGACATCTCCACCTGGGATGGTAGCTCCACAAGAAGTCCTAAATGTCCAAGTGTCAGCTAGTAGCAAGAAGTTCACCCGATCAAAGTGCCATACTCTGCAGATTATCTCACCCAGCACATGTCCATGCAGCGCAGACTCACCAACACTCACAAAATACGAATGTGCATTAAATCTTTAATCCTTTGTGGCAAGACCTTGTGTGGGCATCCAGTGCGAAAGTTAGTGTCCCAGTGCGGGAGTGACAGGCTTGCTGACTGCTGGGCTCTGCTCTGACAGCCTGTGCCAGAGATGCGCCCTCTTGTACGCTCAACAGGTAATCACACGCAACTTTCAGGCGGAACAAGTGATCCCCGGAGCCCACGCAGAAAAGCCACTAACTGCTCAACATCATTGTCCAGAGCTGCTCCAGGACGTCTCGCTGTTGACCTGGTTGGAAGGTTCCGCAGTAGCCCGGCCAGATGGCATGCTCGCCTCCTACAGATCACGCGGGTTACCAGGGTGTAGTAGTGCGCCTCACTGTGGGATCCGGAGTGTTCCGCCTGCGATCGGAGGATCAGATCTCAGCACCAGGTGCACCACTTAGTAGTTGGCCAAGTTTCTTGTCTGTTCTCCACTCCCCGCTCTGTGACTGAGGGAAAAGCAGAATGGGAATTTTTTTGGTAACTGAAACTGGGCGGGAGAGAAAGGTGGGTGTGAGACGGAGTTTGTGGGTGGGAGGGACTGCGAGCAAAACACTCTGCCTGCGTGCTCCGTGCGCTCTACTCTGCGCCCCTCGCACCCTGCACACCCCACCTGCTGCTGCTGTTGTGCCTTCTTCCCGCTGGGCTATGCTGTCATGGGCTGTCACTTCTAGGGCTATGCATCTACTACTATAACTAACAAAAGGATACTGGAGGTGCCCATTTGTTGCAGGGTTAGGAAAAAACGACTAAGATCTATTAAATGTCACCTTTCTAATTCAGTAGTAATATTGTTATTAGTAATCATTAATCCAATTGTTATTAACAGTTACAACGCAACACATATTAAGAAATAAAAATAAAATACCTCTTGAATCAAGGCCCTTTACAGTCTCCAACCACCTACTTATAGCTCCACTAATTACATATCTCCAATTAAAACATTAAAGTAAGCTGTGATTACATGAGCCTGTGGATTACATTGTTACACCTTTTCTCTGGAGGTAGTGGGATTGTTACTTGTACAGATGCATTTATTAACTGGTCTGGGCAACAATTTGTGTGTGTGTGAGTGTGTGTGTGTGTGTGAGTGAGTGTGTGTGTAATGCCCCAGAGGGACTGATCAGTCATAATAATCTGAATAGGTAAAATATGAACGTACTAATATACTATTGGCAAGTGTTAGCATAAATGTTTATGAATCTGTGAATTGCTACAAAGTGATTGTAATGAAGCAGAAACAATGCTCTGGCTGCATGCTAGGTGCAGCCGCACGGAATGTCATATTGTGATGTTTAATCACATCTTAAACACCTTTTTTTTTAACGTGGGAATGTTTTTGTCTTAAGTCCATGTTTACATTTCCTTCTGATGCTTATCTTGCTCTGGCTATTAGTAACTACACATTGTTTTCCTCCTCTATGGTTAAGTCTTGAAAGCAGAAAATATGTCACAACAGTTGAAGTAACAAATGAACTTGACGATCAGGATGGACTAGCTCGCCCTGTTGGTGGCCTGTCAGTCTGAAGGTGGCGTGCTGGTATGTGGAGGTGCCTTAACTATTGCACTGCTTGTCTGATGAGCAAATACATGCTGATATAGTATACTACAGTAGCCAGCACAATGTTTTACAACATACAGACCCCATCGCATGTGCTCCCACATATAAAAGATCAAGTAGATCCCGAGCAATATTTCAGTATGCTGGTGCCTTTATCTTTGTAATTTGCAAAACATTTCTTACAGTAGCACATTTTTTTAATTATCAGTTTCAAGCCAGCAACTGTTACATTAATGTGTTCCTTTAAAATAATTCTATTCAGAATGTTTTGATCTGCTTTGTATTGTACTGAGAGCAGAAACCTTTTTTATGTTACATATTCTTTCCCACCAATCTGTAACTAAGGATAGAAAGCTGTATATTAACCTATTAATGTAGTAAATACTGATAAAAAATCAGATAAGAATTTATGTCCCAAATTCCTTTCTATCCATCTTTAACAATGAATTACATCAGTTATCATTCATTCTAACAAATATTTTACTTGTTTATTCATTTTCTTTTTAAGTGCTCTAAAATAAACTGATAGGGAAATGAGTTATGAACAATATAATAATTATAATTAAGATTTTAAATCATCTTTCCAATTCAAATTTGCAAATAGGAATTTTCAGGTTCTCCTGTACCTACAGAAGATAACGAAAGTAATAGTTTCATTTTGTTTGCATATTATCTCTGATCTATTTCATTTGTTCTTCAGGCCACTTGCAACTTTACTTAAGAAAACCATAATTTGAGAGTAACAGCGACCAGGTACTACATTTTTATTTTTCATTTTTTTGCATGATGGGAAAAAAACATAGCTTTTGCTTATAGAACAGAAATATTAAACAGCTTTAAATTGTAATTTACAGTTCACGTATTAAGTGTAAGTGTGTTTGCCTTCCCCTGTAGTTCAGCATGGTTTTCATGACGTGCATATCTGCAACTGTTCTCACAGCTTCTTTTATCCTCTGGATGAGTAAGTAGTAATGTCAGTAATTTTAGATATAGTAACATTACATAATGGTTTCTTAGCACTGCACTTGTGCACAAGAGGATCAAGGAAAAAAATGTGGACGCAAAGTGGCTGATCCGCTTGTGTTCACTGTTCTGCTTTGCACTAGTGGAAAGGGTGCTCCATGATATTTATATAAGAAAGTGAGCGGTTTAGTGCCACTATGAGTGCAGTAACAGCCCTGTTTTCCTGCGCTTCCTCCAATGTCTTACCCCAGGGCTGGTAAAAGTCTAAGACATAGGAGATTTTCCTCAAAATACCCCTATTCTTACTTATATCACAGCCCTATACACCTTACACATTAAATTGTTCATTTTAAAAATAAAAAAGTTGTAAAATAGATACACATACCCTACACTATACTGACTTTTTATATAGCATGAATAGCAGCGTGTTGCCACACATGTTGCTAAGACAATTTAAAAACAAAATGCAGATAATACATTTTAAAGGATTTTATTTTCTGGAAAATAAAATGTTGTAAAATAAAATAGATTACCCTACACTATACTGACTTTTTATATAGCATGAATAGCAGCGTGTTGCCACACATGTTGCTAAGACAATTTGAAAAAAAAATGCAGACAATACATTTTAAAGGATTTTATTTTTTGGAAAATAAAATGATTTTTAACAATTTTATTTTAATTAAATAATTATTTATTCTTATAAAGAATTTTAATTAAATAAGTGAGAATAAATTCAATTATATATATATATAAGAAGAAACTTTGAAACATGCAAAGTTGTATAGGCTGCTGCAGCACACCTGCCTGTACACATGTCTGTTAGAATGGTTCATTTTCAGTACGACCCATCCAGCGCTACTAATTTATTTTCATTGCAGCTACAAGGGCCATAGAAGCAATTTTCACCTGCACTTCCTCCTGACATCCTGCACAGGGCAGAGGAGATATTTCTTTTATTTTTACACAATCATTGAAAAGTCTAGTTTAAGAATAAAACATGTCTTGAAACACACTGCATTCGCTGTAGCTGAAGTGGTTTGCTGCACATTTTGCTCAGGTATTTTCATATATATTTTCATTTAGGGGATGTTCTTTATTTATTTTTTTTTAACTAGGTTTGAAACAGTGAATACAATTTTACATATTGCCATTTAAGTTATGTATAAAAAAATGCTTTGAAACAGACGACCTGAATATGCTGCTGTATTACACGTCTCAGCCTATTTACCTATATAGATCCATTTTCATCTTTCAGATCCATGCCCATTGCCAGCCCTGCATATGTACATACACTTGTTTTGCCCTAACTCTCAAACTCTGAATTAGCCCTTGTGCACATATGTAATTATAATCTTGGTCTTCTAATTAGCATTTGTGGAACATTAGTAACATTGGCCCTGATTCTCAAATAGGGTTGGACTTAAGCGGACTTATACAAGTCTGTTGTGTAAGTCTCCTTGACATGTAATATCGGAACATGGTGCGCCAGATGCTACACATAGTAAGTTCTTTGTCCCGTATGGGTGGCCCCTCACATCTGTATGTCGAAACCCTGCCAAACAGGCAAGGCTAAGCATCCTACCAAAGAGCCGGGGGTAGGGAGAAGCAGTTACGCATGGATCTGCATCCATGCAGACTCAAAAGCATGCGGTAAAGTTAAGGAATTGTTCTGGAACTTCTATGGAAGTTCTTCTAGAGACTTAAGTGCCCAGAACTCAGTAAGAAGGAGGTGAGTGCCAGGGGCTCCTCTGTGCTTAATAACAGATCTCCTGTGCGGACGTAAGTCTTACGAAGCTCTTCTCCTTACAACCTCCGGACAGTCCTTAGTTCCCCTATAGTTCCCCGTGGACCTGATCCAGAGTTCCCCCAGCAGCTCTAAGCCCCATTACATATTTACATATAGAGAAACTCCCGACTGCAGTGCACACAGAAGCGGACACAGGCAATGGGTAGTGCTGCGACTGTCTTTCTGCACTCGCTCCAGTTTTGCTCATGCACAAAGCGGTTTCCTGATGTGCTACCACCTCCGGATCAAGTCCTGTATTGTTAAATGAGAGAAAGCGCTTTCAAGATTCCTATAGAGGAATAACTACTCATAAATGCTAGTAACAGGAAAAACACAGGTGCAGATCTGCATATGGACAAACTGGACCTGACAAAGGGTCCACAGATATTTTTTTTCTTGTGAGAGCACAGCGAGTTTTATTACTGAGCATGTGCAATATGGGAGTGAGCTGAATAAAGGACCTATTCAATGTATTGTTCAATGTGTTTAGCGCTATGGTAAAAACCGATATTTTAATGAAATACCTGCATGCGGATAAGCAGACATAGTTGTGTTCACGTTTTACAGATCTCCAGGGCTAGTATAAGTGTCAGGCCGAGGTGAATGCTTTTCATTGAAAATCCCTGCAACACATTTAGACATAGTCCTACAGCTGACAAGCATTAATCGGTATAATAAAAGTTTAACCTACATTGCACTTCATGCAAACGTGCCAACATTTTATCCTTTTAATACATTGTACAATTTTTGGGAGCTACTCTCACGCTCTATACCAGCCCCACATCTCAGTGATCACACAGAGATGAGAAAACCAGGATCTTCCACTTTCCTTAGAAACAAAATGAATTACAAACAAAACATTGCAGTCATTATATAAAGTTCCTAAACAGTAATCTGGTAGCAATTTAAGGGAATACAGGGAAGAGAGGTGCTTATAGCCTGATAACAATCTTCATCTGATCATTGTAACTGACTGAAAAGCTGACTCATAGGCTCAATAGACTTATCAACAAGCGTATTTATAGATCAGCACTATGATTGTATTGCTTTGTTTGGGCTCTAATAGCGTTTCCATATGCTAACTTAGTAGCTGACATTTTTCTTTGTGGAGCCATCAGCTACCAATTCCACATCACATTCATCTGTCAAAAGTTGCCAGGCACTTATGCCATAAACCTGTTACAGTGCACCTTTCCATTTGTTCTCTGTGCAGCCTGTGTGTGTGTGTGTTTGTTGTGCTTATCTCCACAATCTTTTAGCAAACTGATCGTAAACAAGAAAAGCTTGTCTAAACTGAGGCAGATTATACCACTCATTATGTGGAATGCTAATGGCTTATGTGCACATGACACTCATTCACCTTCCTGATATGAATTGAATATATCAGTTCTTCACAACTGAAGCCAACAATAAATAACTTGACACTTGTGAAATTATGTCATATATTAAAGCCACATTGGGAATACATCTAAATTGTATTACAGAATAATCAATAAATAAATAAATAAAATGACTGGTATGCTAAAATCTGAAATAATATTGCAATATATTTATTGACATATATCTACATATGTGTGTGCGTGTGTGTATGCATATATCTTATATATAACATTCATTGGTCTTTTTGTCTGTCTGTCTGTCTGGTTATGCATATGGAAAGCCCTGCCGCGATTGGGATGAAACAAACGTCAGGTGGTCCAGTTGGATCCTGGCCATATGTAAGGTGGGTTAGGGACCTCCCGTTGGTGTACGCTGGGCAGAACTTTGATCCAGGGAGCCTGTTTTGAGCCTTCCATTGGATGGATTTGGCAGTTAGCAGTTAGTAATGGAAGTTAGCAGTAATGGACGGGGCTAAGTGAAGCAAAGGTGGAGTATGAACAGATAAGGTCAGTTGTGGGCAGAGTTTGGCTAGAATAGAGCAGAGCTTATTTTGAATGATGAATTTGGAAAAACACTTGGTGGTAAAATTGGATCCCATAACACATGCTAGGGGGTTGGAGTCCCAATCGGACCTCCTGTTAATGTATGCTGGGCAGCACTTTTACACAGGAAACCTGTTCTGAACCTTCCACTGGATGGATTTTAAAGACACATCCCAGCCGCAGAAAGCAAGGCTTATAGAAAAGAGGCTGTGGATTGAACAAATAAGGTCAGTTGTGGGCAGAGTTTGGCCAGAACAGGGCGGAGCTTATTTTGAATGATGATAAGTGTTACTATTAACCATGTAAATGTGATTATAAAACTGAACTGTAGACAAAAAACAACTAAAATCAATTAGGTGAAACATCCCAGAGAGAATGAACCGTATTCACACTTAAGAATGCTTTAGGTTCTTAATTATATGCAAAAAGTAGCATGCCAACTCTCCTAACAACTCTCCTGACACACCCTCGGTTTTCAGCTTCTTAACCGACTTACAAATGCCATAGGGCTACCTTATCATTAGGTTCGTAGTTTTGTGCGTATGTTGGCTAATTAGGAACGTTGTGTAACTGCGCCAAGATTTCCCAATTTAAATGGCTCGCTCCACCAACTCTTCTTTCTTAATTTGTCCCGGAACGCCCCTTCATTCATAAATCATCACAAACCTTGAAGAAATAGGTTTGTAATGGTGATTCAGAGCCATCCTGTTCTTAAATTCAATGTAATTGTGTACATAATGGGCTCTATTTACAAACATCGGGCCGGATCCAGAACTATGTCCGTCTTCCATAGACGGACGTAATTCAATGAACAATAGCTACTGCGCATGCGTAGTAGCTATTGTACGTAATCTGCGTATCGTTTTGGTCTAAAAGGCCGCATATACACATTGAATTACGTACTTCCATAGACGGACGTAGTTCTGGATCTAGCCCATCGTTTTCATATGATACAGTGTTAAAACGGGGTTTATCATATGAAAATGAAGAGTTTCTTATTTATAATGCTATCATCGCCATGGAAACCATTAACCCTCCAGATTGCCGGCCAGATCTAATGAATGCAGGTCGGTATTTATTAAGTGTCATTGCAGATTTTAACAATTCGCACCGACATGTTAAAGAACACCATCTGAAGATGGCGTTAGGATAAGTATTCCAGCGGTCTCCCCATGTAAACCCCTTTTCCTCCCCCTAATAGATGTTATTAGGGGGAGGAAGAGGGGGGTACATGTCGGGAGACCGCTGGAATACAGTTCACAAAAAAAAACCATACAAATCTAAGTAAAAAAAATAAAAAATAAAAATGCTTTAACTAATTTTAATAAATATTTTATCTAATAAGCCTATTAAACTTAAAAAATACAAAACAATAAAAGACCGAAGCTTTTAAACTTACCTATCTGGGCTTGCATCTGGCTCTGGTTCCAGCACACGCGCAGTGATTTTGCCTTTTGAGACTTGAAATTTTTCAAAGTCCCAAAATGCATCTACTGCGCATGCGCCAGGACTCCATAGCCCAATGATGTCAGCAAACGGCTCAATGACCATCGTGGGACCTCGTCGGAGGGGTAAGTATTGATAAATACCCCCCGGTCCTGCTAGGCGCAGCGAGTCTGGTTGCTATCATTAGCGCTAAAAGCCAAAAGTTCTGTCTGCCCTTTTAATAAAGAAGATCAAGGGAAGTATCTAGTGACCCAAAGAATTTGATCACCTATGGTTTTAGTTGGCTTGGTTGTTAAAGTTGTTTGCTGTGAAATTTGGTCCACTTCTTGTTTGGCATTTAGAAGGTGGCTCTTGTTGTACCACCTTAAATTTAGAGATCATCTTCACTATTTTAGCTTCAGCCAATGTGTATCACTATTAATATGTTTCATCTTCAAAACTTGTGAAATTGGGAGACCCTTTAAAAGAGCTTGTTGATGGTGACTGTAAGCATGTAGGAACATATTCCTGTCTAGGTTTTTTGTATAGTGATGTGGCTAGGCTGTTAGTCCAGGTAGTGATATTGAGTATCGCTAAATTCATATGTGAATTTAATAGTCTGGTCCATCTAGTTAATACAAGACATGGCTGAGCTAAATTGCACTTTAGTACCCTTCCATATCAGGAGGATGTCATCCATGTATCTCTGAAAGAAGTATATCTGATTTTGGCACACTGGGTTTTGCAGGAACAAATGCTCTTCAGTAATAAACATGTAGAACCAGGAAGAAAAGCAAATATGTGCACACCATTAGCCTAACTACAGTGAGCGAAGATGGTATGGCACTACCAGCCACAGGGCCCAGAGGTGAGCGTAGCCTAAAGCAGCCTCTAGCCCAGAACCCACTGTTGCCACTGCTAATCCACTGCCTTCCATGTTACCCCGTACCGCCAATCTGGTCAAAAAGCAAAGCAATAGTCACCTCTGCATTAATGTGCAAGAAGAGAAGACATCTCAACTTTTCAGATTGGAAGGCAGAATTGCATTGCCTGGGGCCACTCAGAAATTTTTATGGGAACCGATGCTTCTTAGCTCTGCCCCTTTTGCACACATTTGTGGGCATGTTACAAATAACTGCAGTGTATTGTTATGTTACTCTGCATAACAGCACACCGGGGTAATGCTGAGACAAACAGAGCAAATAGCTAGAGCAATACAAAATCACCAGCAAGGGAGAGCCTCCAAGCTCAAACCTATTAATCATACTAGCACCTGTATTAGAAGCTTTGTCTGTGCTGCTTACACAGCAACCTGTCTGTTTACCAACAGCCATCATTGTTGTCATCCGGCTGTGACAGCAGCATCCTGGTTGCATAGCAACTGCCAGGATCTGCTTGAGCAGCCAGGAGAGAAAATAAGGCTGGTGCATAGTTGAGGATCGTATATAAGGGCTTAACCAAGACCTTAATTACGATTAGCACACCTCCCTCTGCTTATCATGTGTACACAATGCATGCATGGTGGATTGTACCACCCTTCAGTCCGAAAGACTTACAATGCAGAAACCTTAATCTTGAGTATCCAGATCCTTTCTGGAAACCTTTACTGCAAATATGCCCAGGCATTTTGTAATTCTGGGTCCAGCCTTGTGTTCTTATTTCAGAGACACACAACCGATTTACTTTAATTGCCTAGAAGATGCATTTTATCCAAAACAAACAATCAACTTAGTTGATTCTCTGTATATCAAGTCTTTTGAAGGGTATTGTCCTGAGATACATGGATCTATATGTTTTATTGAACTGCACCAGGTATAGAAACAAATAGGTATATGGCAACTGCATGTATTATTAGCAAGGTAGAATACAAAGATGCAGAATGAATTTTACATTTAGGTTAGGTGTGAATAAGAACATTTTATTGTAGTTAGAAGGTTGTTTGGACTCATAGAGTCCATCCATCCCGTAAAGTAGAAATTTACAACCCTTGTGCCGATATGGCGCTTCAGCAGTTGTGAAACTAGCCATCAAGTCCCATCAAGCCTCTCCAGTTATGACTTAGGCATATGTCGAGGAAGTTGGAAGTAGTAGTTTTACAACACCTGCAGGGACAATTGTTCTCAATACCCTCCAATAGTGTCTCCAGGATATTCATTATGAGCTATACTAGAGACAGGGTAGCCAACTGGTTCCATTAACTGGAAATGAAGCACCTCTATTGGCATTATTGCCAGGAGGAAACACCAATGAAAACAAAAAATAAAACAAGTTCAAAATATCTGAAACGAAATAATTTCTTGATTCCAGTTTGTTCATGGTGATTCAGAGAATGCAAGTGAAAACAAAGTACGTTTAGCCGTCCTAAAATATAAAAAACATTTCAATTTAATTGGAGGTGGTACACATCAAAGAGGATACAGATATTTTCCAAATCTATTGTTATTGTTCATAAGATGATTTATGTTGTAGTGTAATATCTGACTCAAAAAGATATGTATTTTAGAAAGAGGATTTGTTTGATCCATATGAAAATGTTATGTCCCATACACATGATTCAAAACTGCTATAAAAATGTTATGATCCAGAGCTACGTTGTGCGTAAGCTCTGATGTACTCCCCCTGACACTCCCACTGTCCTTTCGTAATTACACTCGGTTACGCCGGCTGAAAGCTACCCGTGTAGTTACGCAGGGACCATATTGTAAATAAGCAAACCCTGCCCACTTGGACTAATTACCCTGCCTAACCCCGCCTACCTTCCGTAACTGCATTGTAGTTACGGTGCTCCCCGCCCTTTCCTCCGTAACTACGATGCAAGATCCCACCTTAGTGTAAAGGCGTCTTACGCTCTGCAACATCTGCCGGGCGCATGCGCATATTGGCTTAACAGCCGACATTACGCTGACGGCCACTGTAAAAACAGCAGCCGTCGTATCTTAGTATTGCATCGGACATGCTGTTTATCAGCTTGCCATATTTTCCTTTTTATTTTCTTATTCCTCTTCTTCAGTACAATGTATCGTCTGTGTGTATGCTGGTCACCATGTGGTGCTTTCATTGTATCCCATTACATATGATTACATACAGATTGTTTCCCATTTGTATGCAGCATTAGGGAAAGAACAAGAGGATGTTGGTGAGCTCAGGAGAACTTCTGCAATAGTGAAATATTAATACAAGACTTCACCTGAGAAACTTAAAGCACTGGTTGGCATTTACATTTAGTATAAAGGAGTGTATAGGATGTCAATTCCTCTGTCTCTTACTTTTAGGAGCGTCACTGTGCTTCCCAAAAGAGTTGTTAATATATTTCTATATATTTGTAGCATTTACATTGTTATGTCCTAATTTTCCTTTAACCTAAATGAATTAAGTACATCTTCCTGCAGGAAAGTGACTATTAACCATAGGTATTAATGGAAATAATCTATTTTCTAATCTGTGCCAATGAATTGGTTAGAACTAAGAGGTTTTTGTACCAGATCAGCATATCCAATAGGCCCTGTTTCTAATAGAAAGTGTACATAAAATGTTATTAATAACCTCTGACCTGTAACAAGACATCTTAGTGTCCTGGATGTGAGGAGACATTTGGGCTTGTTTCAGACCTAAGAGCACTTTCCACACTCATGACACTCCCCTCTCTCGTGTGGATTTTAGTTACATGTCCATAACCCAACCTTAACCTTTCTGTAATGATCACTGTGTGTATGGAACACTCAGACCTATGGAAGTACCCAACACAGCCCTTATTATACAATTGAAATGCCCCCCCCCCCCCCACACACACATATTGTGTATCCTTACACATACAGAGTGTTGTCACGTCCTGACATACAAAACTCTGTAATGGCAATATGCGCACAATTACTTACTTATGCACACCACTTGTGTAAATCAGCTGTCATTATTAAGCCTAGATCCGGCCCAATGATGGCGGATGTCTACGACTGACTAACTACAACTCCTATTAAGACACAACCAACTACAGAGGACAGTGGGCCCTGGTATTGGTAGTGCTGGTTTGGCAATATGCCTATTGTTAGACGGACTTATGTGCTGTCAGTTCAGTTGGATCTTTAGGCCTTTTTTCCAATTAATGCGGTTTTATAAATTAGACATTTCCCTAGGTTATTAGGCAATAGGCCCTAGTTTTGTTATTGATGTTCTGTATGTTAGGCCCAGCCGGGTGCATTTTGTAGAAGGTCTCTTCTCCATTTTTGGAAGGACACAGGGCATTATCTGACCAGATTCAGAGAGTGTTATTAATAGAATGATTGAAGGTAGGTGTATGAGGGCCCCCACCATAGGTGGGTAATTTAGGTCACCAGACACAATCTAGGGAGGTTCCTGAGTTGTTGGTAAGAGAATACTCAATGAACCTACACAAAACAATTATTTGCAGGGTGCTCAATCAACTGGACTTTTACTTTATTTATTTTTGAATTTCATGTTTGTGTTCCTGATGACACTTGTTCTAGATTCTTCACTAGCTTGGCTATGCTAAACAACCACATTTTATTGAGGTCCATGTGTACATGTGGATACTGTTGATAAATCCCTTGTTTAACTGCAGTTGCAAAACAGGCATTTTAATGTTCAGAGGTTTCCAAGCTTTTTCAGTTCAAGACACTATTAGAGTTTCAGCAACCCTAAACCAAAAGAGATACCAAGCAGTCCCGTTTTTCAAGTAGTTAGGTTTAAAAAGCTTAGTAAGTAGGATTCAAGTCAAGGTAAAAATATTTATTTTCAAACTTATACACATAAATAAAAATAAAATAAATTCAAAGAACTATTTGAAAGTAAAGCACAGCAAGGAGCTGCTGGGAGAGAGGCTGCGCTACGGCTTCTGGGAATGCTGCAGCACACACGTTGGGCACCGCTATTTTAGCTGAAGGTTTTCTTAACGTTTTCCATCAATTTTTTAAAGCCCTGACTTTCACATCATATGTGTTACTTCTGTTGTTCCCTCTGTTCACTATGAGGTCATTTTTCTTCCAAAAACTCCAAGGTCTCTAAAGCTGTATGGGTTTCTGTAAACTATTTAAATATGCTGCCTCTACAATATAGAGTCCTGAAATGTCAGTGACAAAAAGCTGATAAATTTCCTCCTTTTCACTGCCAAGGAGCTGTGATCACAGGCATCAATAACACATCCGATTTATTCTCTCTCTCTCTCAACCAGAGTTATACGTCCTTTGGGAATTCTTGTATGTGAATCCACAGAAGACTTTAAGCATCATTTCGCTTTTCCTGTCAGATAAACCCTCTTCCTTACTGAAAAGAAGGATGCTACATTGCACCATTTTTATTGACTATTGGGGCAGGGGTTGGGTGGGATACATAAAATAATTGTTATTCATTTTATATGCTTAATTGCTTGGAAAATGACAAAATTCTTAATAGATTATTTTATCTTTTTAACACAGACGCATTTTAGACATAGATCATGTTATAAAATGTATGAAATTCTCACTTTTTACAGGCAATTAAGGAAATCACAAACATGTCAGCATTATGCTTTAACAACATCATATCAATTTCAATTGATATTTTGAAGAGGGCATACACTGAAAATGGAGGGTTTAGGGAAAATGGGCCGTATTCATGCTTAATAATGTTTGCAAACATATGCATGTTGTGTGCATATATTGGCGGGTTTTAGTAATCTGTGCATGCGCGCAGCAGACATTGCGCAGCGGATCTCACTATGTCCGGGGTTGATTTCCGCATGTGCACAACTCCGTACATGGGAGAATACATAATGTGGATGCAGGGAGGCTGTTATGGCACGCTGGGATTACCTGAGGTGAGTACCAGGGTGGCCGTAGGTGTGAGACGGTTGTGTTAAGGCATGCTGGGATTACCTGTGGTGAGTACCAGGGTGGCCGTAGGAACGAGACGGTTGTTGCTTGCCAAGGCACGGAGTCTAGCGGGACCTGGTGTTCTCTAGAGTCTCTAAAAGTGAGGATAGTCTGGGCTGCAGGTTTACCCGCAGGTCGCGGCCCCTGGGGCAACGCCCGGGAGAGGAGGTATGAAGCAAAGTAGAAAACGGGAAGGTTAGGAGTAAGAGAGAGTAGGAAGCGGGAGATAGACTGGGTCAGAAGGGACCGACCAGTAACAAACAACGTTGAACAAAAAACAGAGACCATGGATGAGAGAGGGTCAAACGAGACTGACAGGACTGAAAGACAGACAAGGGCTTACATGCACTCACACACACCAGCCGAACCCCGAAGGGTCAACACAGACACTCACTCAGGAAAGGCAAGGAGTAATGACAAAGGGTTAATAACAATAAGGTGGAAGAATGGGAAATGATACAGAGAGGAAGGCAGGACAGGATCTGGGCAGGATCAAAACTGGGTCACTCAGGAACGCAAGAATAGCGCAAGGCAAGAGAGAGAGAGAGAGAGAGAGAGAGATGGGGAAGGCACAGAGACTAAAAAACAGCGATCTATAACCGGCACCTGCCAGGAGGCAGTGCGGAACTTAAGTAGAGGCTGCTAGCCCCTGATAGGGTAGCAGCCTACCAGCTTCCAATAGGAACGTTCCTGAGCACGGTGGAGATGTCATACTGCAGCGACGGGAGTGCGCGTCTGCCTGAGGCTGCGGCTGCGCTCCCATGTGGTTTCTGTTTACATGCCATAAGTGGCATGTCGGCTAGTGACAGCCGCTGACAAGAGGACCAGGAGCGGTGAGTACTTTAGATACAGGACAAGAATCTCCTAGATTTACAGAATGGTTTGAGCAGAGAGACATGAAAGGTATTAGGAATCTTCATGTTGCGTGGGAGGTCCAACCAGACGGTCACCGGATTAATTTGTGTAACTATGGGAAAGGGCCCGATAAAGCGTGGACCCAGCTGCTTGCAAGGTTGTCAGAGACGAATGTTCTTGGTGGATTACCAGACTTTGTCACCCACCTTGAAGGAATGGTTCGTCCTATGGAGATCTGATCTGGCTTTAGAAGAAATGGAGCCCTGTAGTAGAGAATGGTTGACTCTGGTCCAGATGGATTTAATCCTCTTGGCGATCCTTCGCGAGTCAGAGGACTGCTCCACCTCAGGCTGGAGAAAAGAATTTGCCTGTGGATGATACCCATAGGTACAGAAGAAAGGAGAGACTTTTATGGAAATGTGGGAGGCATTGTTATAGGCAAATTGGGCCCAGGAGAGATTTTGAGTACAGTTATCTTGGAACTTAGACGTGTAACATCGAAGGTACTGCTCCAAGTTCTGATTGACTCGTTCAGTCTGGCCATTCGACTGCGGATGATATCCGGATAACAGGCGGACGTTGATACGTAGCAGTTTTCAGAATGCTCTCCAGAAACGGGCGATGAATTGTGATCCTCTATCGGAGACTGATCCATCTATGTCTGATGGAAGACCGTGGAGGCAGATGATGTGACTGGCGAATAGATCAGCCAATTCTTGAGCCGAAGGTAACCTAACCAAGGGTACAAAGTGGGCCATCTTGGTGAAACTGTCAACAACAACCCAGATGGTGGTGTTAACGGAAGAGTTGGGGAGATCTGTCACAAAATTCATGGACAGATGGGTCCATGGAAGTTTGTGGATAGGAGGCCGTATGCAGAGCTCCGGCCGCATTGCAAATGAGGCCGGAGTTTTCCAATATGTTCTACTACGCATGCGCAGTAATTCTGTAACGTAATCTACGTTACTTGTTGCAACGTAGATTGCGTATACGCGGTCTTAAAAACGGGGTGTACACAATCTACATTGCAACGAGAAACGTAGATTACGTTACAGAATTACTGCGCATGCGCGGTAGAATATATCAGAAAATAAATGCAAATGCGGCCGGATCTCTGCATACAGCCCAGGAAGTGGAAGGAGGAGACCTGCCGGAGGAGCCCAAAAAGATTTGTTCTGAGTGCAGACGGTACATGTGTTGACAAATTCTTTGACATCCTTAGTCATGGCAGGCCACCAGACAATATGGAACAACAGCTCCAGCATTTTCTGGACCTGTTAATGGCCAGCGGTCTTACAGGAATGTTTCTCCATCAGAACAGCTTTTCTGAGATCTTGTGTAACAAACAGCCGATTGAGTGGACCTTGGTTGGGAGCTTGGTCCTGAGATTGCAGGATGAGAGAATGGAGGTCTCTAGTGAGTCCCACAATAATTGAGGCATAAGAAACAATGGGAAGAGGGGAGAGGTGGGAACATGTTTCGGCACGAAAGAGCGTGACAAGGCGTCAGCCCACTTGTTCTGTGAACCTGGTCGATATGTGATGATAAAATTGAATCTGGTGAAGAACAAGGCCCACCTGGCCTGCCAGGGATTCAACCTTTGGCTGCTTCAATATAAGCCAGGTTCTTGTGGTCAATTATCACAACAATGGTGTGCGATGCCCTCTTCAAACAATACCTCCACTCGTAGAAGGTCATCTTGACGGCGAGTAATTCTCTGTTGCCCACATCATTATTTCTTTTAGCAGAAGATATGGCACAGGGATATGTCTTCAAGTCACGTGGATCTTGCTGGTATAAGACCGCCGGCACCCATGTCGTGGGCGTCAACCTCAATGATAAATGGTAGATAAGGATCTGGGTGTCAGAGCAGAAACAAACGCTTGTTTGAGATCGTGGAAGGCTTTAATGGCCGCTGTAGGCCACTTGCTCGGACCAGCCCCTTTTTTAGTGAGATCGGAAATGGGAGTAACCAGGATGGAGGGACTTCTGATAAATCTTCGGTAATAATTTGAAAAACCGAGAAAGCTTTTAGGTTGCTGGGTTGCACCCAGTCCAAGATTGCCTTTACTTTAGCAGGGTCCATGGCGAACCCCTCTGGAGATATCACGTAACCCAGAAAGGTAACAGTGTTCACCTCAAATTCGCATTTCTCAGGTTTGGCGAAAAGATGATTCTCTCTAAAGCGGTTAAGGATTTGACGAATGTGTCTCCGGTGCGAGGTAAGATCAGGGGAGAAGATCAGGATGTCGTCCAGATAGACTATGATGAATCTGCCAAGGTAGTCTCGAAGAACTTCATTAATAAGATCCTGGAAGACAGCAGGTGCATTGCAAAGCCTGAAGGGCATAACCAGATACTCATAGTGTCCTGAATGGGTATTAAAAGTTGTCTTCCATTCATCTCCCTCACGGATTCTGACCAAGTTAGGCGCCTCTGAGGTCAATCTTGGAGTATACGACTGCTCCTCTAAGCTGGTCGAATAGATCAGAGATGCGTGGGAGCGGGTAGGTATTTTTAACTGTGATCTTATTTAAGGCCCGGTAGTCGATACAAGGTCTCAGAGACCCATCCTTCTTAGCCACAAAGAAGAATCCGGCTCCGACTGGAGACTTGGAGGGACGGATGAAACCCTTGCGTAGGTTGTCACGGATGTATTCTTCCATAGAAGAAGATTCCAGGCGGGAGAGTGATAATAGTCTACCCTTGGGGAGTTTGGCTCCTGGGACTAGTTTGATAGCGCAGTCCGACGCTCGATGAGGAGGCAGTTCCTCTGAGGCCTGATCCGAAAACACATCAGGAAGTCCATGTATTGGGCCGGAAGACCAGACAGATTAGTTTCTCCCAAACGGATGTGACGGGAGAGACAGAGCCCGATGCAGGATTCGCTCCAACCCAGGATTTCGACTATAGTCCAGTCTATGTAGGGGTTATGAATCTTCAGCCAAGGGTGGCTAAGAACTATACGAGCTGCGGGTCAGCGGATGAGGAGAAATTACAAGATCTCCGAGTGGCATACTCCAATGGAGAGTCTGAGGGGAATGGTGTTTTCCAGGATGACTCCCTCAGACAAGGGTCTCCCATCCAGACCACAGGCAGTTACTGGAGAGGAGATGGCCTTGGTTTTGAGTCCCAAGGACTGGGCGAACTCCATATCTATGAAATTCTCGGCAGCGCCACTGTCGATAAATGCGGTAACGCTGACTTCTTGGTCACTGACCAATAGGTGAGCTGGAACGAGAAGGACATTTTTTAAAGATATAAGGTGAATCTCCATCTAGGTAAGGCAATTCCCAACGGGGTGGTCTTATTGGGGCAGTTGTCTGCCTGATAAACCTTCCCACCGCAATAGAGGCAGAGTGCCAGGGTGCGTCGTCGAGTCTTTTCCTGCTTGATTAGGCGGTAGGAGCCAATCTGCATGGGTTCCTCACTGACGGTAGCGTCGACTGGAAATTGGACCATGGAAAACGAAGAAGAGTCTCTTTCCACACGGCGTTCCTTCAGGCGATGATCCACCTTGATGGAAAGGCGCATAAGGTCGTCTAGACTCTGAGCCGGGGGAAACTTTACCAGTGAATCTTTAATCTGTTCCGAAAGGCCTACACAAAACTGACTGTGTAGCGCTGGATCATTCCATCCAGAGTCATGGGCCCAACGTCGGAACTCGGCACGGTATTCCTCAAGTCTTCTTCCCTGGTGTAGGGTGCATTGTTCAGCCTCCGCCATGGCTATATGGTCTTTGTCATCATACAACAGTCCAAGAGCCTCAAAGAAAGCATCTACTGTCTGCCGGGCAGAATCTTGAGGAGACAAACTGAATGCCCAAGCCTGGGGGTCGCCATGCAGGAGTGAGATAATCAATCCTACCCTCTGGAGCTCAGTACCGGAGGCATTGGGCCTGAGCTGGAAGTAAAGCTTGCAGCCTTCTTTGAAGAGAAGAAATTGAGCTCGATCCCCAGAGAAGCGATCCGGAAGGTTGGCCTTGACATCCGTCTGAGGTAAAGCAGAAGCGGAAGCTGAGGCCTGAATGCTGGTGGGTCAAAGTGATATGATGGCTTGATCCTGGGATTGGACTTTAGCCATCAGAGTCTGGACCATTTGTCCCAGATTGGACACTTGGGCGATTGATTGCCTCCGCGTTGGCACCCATATTACTAATGGGTATAGTAACCTGTAGTTGGCCAGTTATACTGTTACGGCACACTGGGATTACCTGAGGTGAGTACCAGGGTGGCCGTAGGTGTGAGACGGTTGTGTTAAGGCATGCTGGGATTACCTGTGGTGAATACCAGGGTGGCCGTAGGAACAAGACGGTTGTTGCTTCCCAAGGTGCAGAGTCTAGCAGTACCTGGTGTCCACTAGAGCCTCTAAAGGTGAGGATAGTCTGGGTTGCAGATTTACCCACAGGTTGCGGGCCCTGGGGCAACGCCCGGGAGAGGAGGTACAAAGCAAAGTAGGAAATGGAAAGGTTAGGAGTAAGAGAGAGTAGGAAGTGGGAGATAGACTGGGTCAGAAGGGACCGACCAGTAACAAACAAAGATGAACAAATAACAGAGACCATGGACAAGAGAGGGTCAAACGAGACTGACAGGACTGACAGACAGACAAGGGCTTACAAGCACTCACACACACCAGTGGGACCCCGAAGGGCCAACACAGACACTCACTCAGGAAAGGCAAGGAGTAATGACAAAGGGTTAATAACAATATGGTGGGAGAATGGTAAATGATACAGAGAGGAAGGCAGGACAGGATCTGGGCAGGATCAAAACTGGGTCACTCAGGAACGCAAGAATAGCACAAGGCAAGAGAGAGATAGAAAGAGAGAGAAAGCAGGCACAGAGACTGAAACAGCTATCTATAATCGGCACCTGGCAGGAGGCAGTGCCGAACTTATATAGAGGCTGCTAGCCCCTGATAGGCTAGCAGCCGACCAGCCTCCAATAGGAATGTTCCTGAGCACAGTGGAGATGTTGTCATACTGCAGCGACGGGAGCGCGTGCCTGCCTTTGGCTGCGGCTGCGCTCCCATGTGGTTTCTGTTTACATGCCGTGAGTGGCATGTTGGCACGAGCGGGGAGCGTGTAGAGGCATGCGGCGAGTGACAGTCGCTGACAAGAGCACCAAGAGGGGTGAGTATCGTGGCGTGTAAAAGAGGTATTTAAATTGTACAATATGGGCTGGGTTAGGCACTTAAGTCCACACAACGTTCTGAATTATGTCCAATGTGAAGAATTATTACTTCACTGTAAGGGTACATGATAAGTGGAATAGCCTTTAATCATAAGTGACTGGGATATACATAAGGCTATCCTAAACCTTAAAAAAACAATACCTGAGAATGAAACAGGGTCTAGGACTATTATGGTTTAAAAAAAACCTTAATAAAACAGAATCATAAAATGGGCAGATTGCATGGGCCTAGTGACTTATATCTGCTGCCAGCAACGACCTATGGGCCCTGCGCCTTTTAAGGATCAAAATAATAATTAATGATTGATGTTGAAAGAAAATTACAATCAAGCTTTCTTAAATTGTTTCCAAAAGATAGAAACAAATAATCAGCTCAAAGAAAACTTAAACATTAAAGTCTCTAAAGAGAAAATACTGTATTAATGTAATGTACCCATTAACAACTTAAAGAATATAAACCATAGACGTTAGATTCACATTACAGTTTGTCTCTTTAAAGCTCATCTCTTAAAAGCTGTCAGTTTGTAAACTATTTTGATGCAATTGCAACCTATGTACATGTAATGCACAGAAGTGATAGTCATCTCCATCTATCAGTCACGTGCACACTACCTAGCTCAATGTTATCCCACTAGGGTGTACGTGAGGGGGTCCTGAAATTTTGACTGCCTACAACAGCTCAAACACACTACACAATTTCAAATAAAATGCTTTCCTTATCTGCTATACTGTATCTTCAGTAAATTATAGTGATGGAATAAAGTGCTTAATGGTTTTGTGTTTAATAATCAGCGGTCATATTTACTTTGTTTATGGTTTCAATTCATATCTTCTAATTACTATTTATATAAGAATTACATGCACTACACAGTACAAATCTTTCTGCAGAATATTATCAATCTATTTTTATTACATTCATTTATATTTCTAGTAAGTTTTACATTTTCGTTTGTATGACCCATAGGCAAAAGGTTGATCCAAAAGTACAGCACAGTAGACACAAAAGCATGTGCAAATGTATTCCTTGGAAATACCATGCAGAACTGAGGAGCAGGTCAAATTTTAACTGTGAATATATTATTAAATGTAATAGATACAGTAGCTGCTTAGCACAACTTTAAATGACAATTTAAAGTTATGTGTAGAAGCAATGTATTTTCCCTCTATGGAAAAAACTAAAATGTATTTGTATATTGTATCATGGTTGTCCATGTGTAAACATGAGCCTATTTTCGCTATAACTCTTAAACTCTGGAGGAGCCCAAAAATATAGATTTACTTATTCTATAAATCATGGGAAAATAAATCTTAGATTGGATAATACTCTAACACTTATGAACGCTGAAATTATATTGGCTTTATATGAAAAAGTGATGGGTATCACTAACAAACACACAAGAGAAAGGTCCCATGCATTCATTGTACGTAAGTAATTTTCTGGCTAAGGGCTCATTTATACCCCTTTCGCACCAAACTATCAACTTGGGAATAACCCAAGTCGGGTGTCAGTGTGAAGGGGTCATCTCGGGTCTGTTGACCCAAGTTCTTGACCCTGGTCGATACCAGAGTTATTCCTGGGTCAGCCTAACCCGTGTTGTGGTGTGAAAGGGGAAACCCGGGTTTTTCAACCCAGTTTCCATCAAAAATATGTAAAATGGGGGATGGGGAGCACTGGCTGCCTCTGCAGACACGGGTCCATTGTGAAAACCTACAACCCGGGTTATTCCCAGGTTGTAGCTGCGGTCTGAACAGATTCAACACAACTAGAAGCCGTGTTCATTGACTCAGGTTTAATTCGGGTTCTAGGTATGAAAGGGGTATTAGAACGTTCTCCAAACCTGCATAGAGTAACAAGAGACCCTTATAGCTGATTGGCTGCAAAAAAAGAAAAATCTCTAGACAGTAGTAGTTAGTGGGTGGCCAGTCCACCTCATGATCTGAGTACTCCATCTGACTCCTTTATTAAAGGCTGCCTTCAGAATTTGTGGGACACACCAGTGGGGCCCCACCCCTATGTTACATCATTGGTGGGGTCATGTGGGTGGGAACCCACAGACCTGTGTTACCATCTGGCCGGTGCACAGGGAATTTCTTCCCTGCGCATTGGCCCTGTAATGATGGCGGGCCCCATTCAGCTGTGGACCTGGTCCCGGCTGTCCCCTCCTTATGGCAGCCTTGAAGTAATATAGTAGTGAAAGTTATGCAGAGTTTTCATTACTTTATCACTGATGTAATAGCCAGTAAAATGAAGTCAGGCTAGCTAAATCCGACCAGGAGGTTGAGGTGCAAGCAGAATAGACAGCTTAGATCCAGTATATTTATGCATCCCATAAAATAAAATTATCGGAGCCAAGTATTTTTTGGTCGTTTTATTGCTTCTAAGAAAAAAATACTGGCCATACAGAACAATTTTTGCTTCGATCACCCAATAATTGCATGATTGGACCAATAATCGCTGTTGTGTATGACCAGCTTTACCCTGTAAAGCCTTTAGCCTGTTATCATATGCAATGATACTGATAAACCCCCCTCAGAAAATACAGTACCTTAGAATAATACTAGCAAAACATTTAAAAATCTGTTAAAGTGTATTTCTTCTATGGGTCACCATAAGGGAACATTTCATTCCCTAACTGGTCACCAAGTAAATGGATTTGCCACAATTGATTGACCCCCTTAATAGCAATGTAATTGCTTTTTCTTAACCAACATGATTATATGTTCCGGAACCACTCCAATGGCCATTGAAAATGCTGCTATGCTGGCTGTGTAACTTAATTTTTCATTGACAGAAGTGTATGTGTAAGGTCACTCATTGTGTATATTCACATTCTTTATAATGGACAAACCGTTATAATGTATAGGTCCAACCATTATGACTAATGGCCATCAGGCAACGCAACCAAGGCCACAGGGTTTTCAACTGCTTGTAGATAGGGAGTAGTTCTTTGACACAATACGAGTGGATATAAAAGGGCATATCACCTAACGTGTTCATATTTATAAACCATGAATTTAGAATAAATCCTCATTTCTTTCCAAACTCATATTACTAAGAAAAATTAATTTTGCATATCAATTGTCCTTTCAAGCCTTAGTAGGTATAACAGAGAAGCCACACATAGCAAAATGATTAATACAATCTAATATTAATATGTCTTATCCTTGCCCTGGGGACTTTTAATACATATTAGGTTTCAATGCAGAAATTAGTTATTTGATCATGTGTACTACTCTAACACAGTATTGAGAGGAGTCATTTTGGAATTCAATTCTTTCTCATCATAAAACACATTTTACATTTACCTTCCATTAATAGACTATAATATCACAGTGAATTATGAACATGCTTTCAGATTCATTCTGGCTATTTTATGTTGAAGCCTGGATCACAGAATATATTAGTACAGTATTTCATAAATACAGGGCGGTTTCCTTTCATCTGGTCCTGCCTTAATTTTTTATTAAAAATATATTACACTTCAGAGAGATATTAATGCCATTAATGACAATGCAATAAAATAATTGTGAATTATGTTAATTAGAGGCATCAGAACACTTTTAGGTGGTAAACAAGAGGTTATTTCATTTTGCCTCTCCCACCACCCCCTTAATTTTTAAATATATATATATATATCCAACAATGGAGAGATTTTTTTCAGTATTCAATAAAGGTCCGTTGACAGCAAAAGTATTACCAATGTTTCTGTTTATTAAAAAACTTTCATCAGGGTATACAAACATATGTGCACAGTGCTTATTTATAGGCAAGTACAAAATAATTGACTTACCCCACCTGTGTACTCCCTCACAATCACCCAGGCAGCGTGGAACACCGAGGCATACTAAACCGGTAGTGGAGAAGCTGAACTTCTGGTTCCTCAATTTGTCCAGTTGCCATAGAAACAAAAAATAAATAAAATGAAAGTAGTGTAATGAATTGTTCAGGCAGAAAATAATTCTACAAGGGCAAAAAACCTGCTATGCATAAAGGTAAGAAATTAGTGCCAATCAATAAGTGAATAAGCAGTGAATGAGTGAATGAGCAGTATTTAATAGACATGCCCAAAAACGGTCTATCCCAGCTTAAAAGAATGTTGGGAAAAAACAATACATAGAATGGACAGTGATGAATAGCTAAAAAAAACACTGATATCAGCTCACAAAGTAAAGGCGTTCGGTCTCTATGGCAACTGGCCACACCCCCATATGCTTAACGTTATAGGAAGGTAGGAAACCTTGGTCCTAAAACAATATGGTCCTAGCTAAACATTAAAACTGTGTCAATAAAGTTACCAGGTAGACCACTAAACAATAATATGTATCATTTAACTAAATCAGAGCTTATGTGTGGCAAATCAATCAAAGTCCCACCAAACAGGTATATATTGTAAAAAATTTTAAAACTTGGCACATTAAACCTATAATAGTTATAGAGTTAAGTCTTAGTGCATGTAAAATATGTACTACACAGAAATATAATGCAAAGAAATCGATACTATGGATGAAAAGTGATCCTTGCGTTACGTAGATTGCGTATATGCGGTCTTATAGACCCTCAACAACTTAGTCTCATCAAATGTAACGCAACGATACATAGATTACTTATATGCAGACTTAAAGATGGCATATACGCAATCTACGTAACGCAACGCTACGTAGATAACGTAAATTAGTTACTACGCATGCGGAGTAGCTATTATCAGCACCTGGCGGACCTATGTTGTGAGACGTACGTTGTTGTGGATCCGGCCCCAAATCGTCAATGAATGTATAATATACAATGGTCCCCCGTAAGAATCTTTCATCTTGGTATAGGAATTTATCCTCGTATATATTCATATAAGCATTAGACAATGCTGAATCAGCATTGGAACCCATTGCGCATCCGACCCCCTGAAGAAAATATTCTCCATTAAAATAAAAATAATTTTTTCCCAAAGTGCAGTTGAGTAATGTTAACAATAATTCAAGTCCGGTCCTGTGTATAGAGATTTATTAGTAATAAGAGTCCTAACAGCTTCTATACCTTCAAAGTGTGGTACACTGGTATATAGACTGTTCACCTCCATTGTTATGAGATAGTAAGTGTCTGGAATATGGGAAATCAGAGCCAACTTGTTCAAAAAATCTCTTATGTCATGTAGATATGAACGTCCTGTTTGTATGCATGGCTGCAAATAGTGATCAATAACTTTTGAAATATTCGGTATCAAGGACTCCCTGGCCGAGATGATTGGATTGTTTTTTTTAATTGGTCCTTGTGGACTTTCGGTAGCGTGTAGAAGAGAGGTTTAAGAAAGAAATCAACTTTCATATAGTTAACCATATCAATAGTGATTTTGATCTCATGTAATGCCCCCGTCAATATCCCTTTTGTACTCAACAGTAGGGTCACAATTATGTTTGCAATATGTTGTTACATCATACAATTGTCTATACGCTTCTTGCAGGTAATACTCTCTGTCTTGAAGAATAATAGCACCGCCTTTATCTGCGAGGCGTATTATAATATCATTACTCAATTTCAATTTTTTTAGAGCTTGTATTTCTTGTTTAGGCAAATTCATACGTGTTTTCACAGATGTAGAATTAAATACTTTTGTATCAGCACAATGTTCTAAAGATTTAGAAAATGACTTAATTGAGGCATTATTGGATATAGGGTCGAATTTTAACTTATCATAGAAGATGTTCTCCCTAGTAGTTGTCTCTTTGTCCTGGCAATATTCTCTAAGTCTAAGGGATTGATTAAATATGTATACATCCACTTTCCATTGGAAGTTATCATGTATAGTTGTTGGAACAAATGAGAGACCTTTATTAAGCAGAATATTTTCTGCTGTAGAAAGATTGTATGAAGACAAATTTAGTACTAAATTCTCCTCTTTTCTTTGGTTTTTGCACCTCTTCCACTGGCCGCCCCTACGGATGGGCCTCCTCCTTGGTTTGATCGAGTTGTAAGCCCTAAAGGTGGCCTTTGATCTACTTTGTTGGTTTGAGTGTTAGGACCTTCACTTTCTGTCTCACTTTGGGCCTGATCCAGACCTACGCCCGTGATCGTACGCCGGTCGGGAGCGTAAAACCGGGCGAAAAAACGCACATGTGCATGTGCAGTATGACAACTTCCGGTCGTCCAAAGGACATGAGCGTACAGCGAGCGTATTTTGAGCGTGATTTTTCGACCAAGGGGTGTGCGTTTTGTACGACGATAGTCTGGACGCTCGAGTTACTATACAGAGGCGGGGATAGCCATTTAAATTGTACAGTATGGGCGTGCTAAACCCCGTACGACCAGCGTATCAGTGCGAAAATTCGTACGATCGCTGGAAAAGGTTAGGGTAGGGTTCAGCCGCCGTAAGTAGGTACAATCAATGGGAGTGTCATGGGCGTGAAAGTTTATACGCCTGGGCGATCATACGCTACACTCGCGGGCATAGGTCTGGATCAGGCCCTTTGTGAGTAATTAGATCCAGAAGAATCATAGCTTCTGCTTGAGGGATGTATTCCTTAGTGCCTTTGCATCCATCTCCTTTGGGGGTTTTGTGTGTTGCTATTCAGCCACTTATAAACTCTCTGTTCATGATAGTCTCTATTAACCACCTGCAGTTTATCTTTTTTAAACTTGATAAGATCTTGTCTGTGATTTTCCACTGTTGCAGATAGTTTCTCCATCCAGTTAGTAGATTCATCTTGTATGAGAATAGGTTGTTTAGTGCTTTCCAAAGTTATTAGCTTTTCTTGTATTACAGATTGTTCTTTGATTGACTGCTCAATCATAACAGCATCAGATCATAGGAACATTTTTTTTAAATTGAAATCCATCTTTTACAAAATTCTGGACATTGTCGTCCAACTGTTGTAGAATTTTTGATTCCGAAGCCACGAGGAATTTTCCTCTCTCTAATAGTCAGAGAGAGTAATAGCATGGTATTTCAAGTCTATGGTATATCACTTACTTCTCTTTGTGTAGTGCCTCCACCAAGTCTTATAGAAACATCGAAACATAGAAAGTGACGGCAGATAAGAGCCACATGGCCCATCTAGTCTGCCCATTTGTTTATTGAAAACTATACTGACCCTAGACCCTATTTACCCTCAACTTGGTTTACAATTTAGGATACCCTTATATTTATCCCAAGCATGTTTAAATTGTTCTACTGTATTGGCCTCAACCACCTCAGATGGGAGAATATTCCACTTATCTATCACCCTTTCAGTGAAGTAATTTTTCCGCACATTTCCTTTGAATCTACCACCCTCCAGTTTATATTCATGCCCTCGTGTTCTATTAC
>WWET01000291.1:663754-679511 GCA_011038615.1 Limnodynastes dumerilii
ACCATATTACCACAGCTAAGCAACACTAAATACAAAATGGAGGATGCTATGAGAAAAACAAACACAGCTATTTCACAGCAAAACATCAAAAAGTTACAATCACAATCCCAGTCAAAAAATTTAATAAGATTTGTTTGACATGATCTTCCCCCAGTGAATCCATGCTGCTTGGGATCCTGTAAGTTACTGGATTTAAGATACTGTACAATTTGTTCCTTTAACAGTGTTTCCATCAATTTCCCTACTACTGATGTTAGACTCACTGGTCGGTAGTTTGACACTTCTTTCCTACTTCCACTTTTATGCAGAGGGACGACATTTGCTATTTTCCAGTTCTCTGGAATTACCCTTACCTAAAGTCTTCTTTGTCTGGGTAGGTATGGATGTGGATATAATGACCACCAGGGGCGACTTGGGGACCCCCTGTAACCACACACACTTCACAAACTCTGACACACAATAAATTCTCTTTTATATGAAAAAAATATTTACTTTGTCAATTTATATTTGAAACGGCTTTACCATTAGAGAATAAATAATAATTTAGTAACTATTTTTAATATACTTCGCTCTATAAAATATTTATATCCAACACTTTACGCAATTGACGATGATACACACGGAAGTGCCTTACATACATACGTCCAGATATGCGACGGAAAAATACGCATGGGAGAATTTAAATAAATTCGGGTGGAGGCATTTAAATGAAGGAAAGTGGGCACGATTATCAAGATACGCACGGAACTCCACGCGGAAAGCTACCGCTGCTCTATGGAGGCGGAAGTCTCCGAGAGCATGGATTAGCAAGGGAAGTGACTGGGGTTTTGGTGGGTGATCCTTGCTCCGTCCATGCGTATATTTGCAGACCGATCGTGACACAGATCTCTGAATACAGCCCACAGTTTTTAGTCACAGTATAACAATGCACCTCACTTCCTGGCCAGGCTGCTGTTGGTGCACTTAGATTATTGTTGGTAGCTACTTCTCCCTTAGTAATGTGTAAACTTATCATCTCCAGAATTGTGTCTCCATCACACCATTGCTGCAGATGACATATTTTACAGATAGACGTATCTCAGAAGATGATGTCTCTCCCCTCACTCTCCTACGCTGCTTCTTCACAGACAATTCTCTTGTATTATAGATGATTTACTCACAAAAGCCAGTCTCCAATACAGCATTCCTATATATAAACCTTTTACTTAATTAAATCTCAATATAATATATGTGGCTTTTCACAGATCAGCCTCCATATTGTTCTCTTCCTCACACATAAGTCTGTCTCCTCTCACCATCACCCTGCACTCTCCCAGAAACACTGTTATTTCTCCTTCCCCAACTGTAACTGTCACTTTACCTTGCCGCTGGGGCCTCTGGGATATGTAGTCTGAACTATTATCCTGGGCCAGGAGCTGATGTGGCCCACCATACTCACCTTCCCTGCACTCCAACCAGCTTGAAGTTAATGCTGGCCAGCGGCACCCCCCCCTCTATGTGACATCACTGATGACATGGCATGCGGATTGGATTTATCCCAGGCCCCACTATTTTTGTTGGTGGTCCGGAAAATAATGATTTGTTTACTTTCTCTGTCTTTCTCATTCATGTGCTGGTTTCTCCTCTCTGGTAAATATGATGCAGACATGACCTAAGGTGAGTGTTAGGAGGGAGAAGACTGCTTGGGCAGGGCTGCATAATGCAAGTCTGTATGACTGAAATGGTACACAGATTTATTAGTAACCTGACAGTTGGCCAGTGTACTCATCAGTAGATTACTGTTGAGCCTGTATGATTTTATGTCATACAGATCTATAGAGTGCTACTCATTCCCCTGTGGACGGTGCCCCCGTCACATTT
This sequence comes from Limnodynastes dumerilii, assembly GCA_011038615.1. NCBI lineage: Eukaryota > Metazoa > Chordata > Amphibia > Anura > Limnodynastidae > Limnodynastes > Limnodynastes dumerilii. The sequence continues at coordinate 665,615 of WWET01000291.1, forward strand.
GTAGGGGGCAATTTGTCCCCTTGTCCCACCGCCATACTGACCATATTTACTACAGGCACATAATCTAATATTGTCTGGCGAAGTACAAATTTTGTTTTAGTCAATAATGCACATGCATTATAAGTGTATGTTCTTTGATATTTGATCAAATCAGTGGTCAAAGTGGAAATTTAGAAGTGGTGGTATGGACATTTAGAAATAGCGGTATGAAAACAAAAAAATTATAGAAGTAAATGGAGATTTATAGCTTTTCTATTAAATCAGTGGGAGAAGTGACAGCATGGTATATGCCCTTAATACCTCACTTTGAGCCCTGGATCAAATTATATTTTTACTAAGAAATGATCAGAGGTGTTTCTATGGGTCCAGCGCCACTGGCAAAGTAAGGGACTGGTGCCCCCCCATTACTCATTTACTCCCAGTACTCCCATCATGTGCCTCCTGCAACTCCCCACCCAGTACTCCTATTATGTGCCTCCAGCACCTCCCCCCAGTACTCCCATCATGTACCACCAGCAGCATCCCCCAGTACTCCCATCATGTGCCTCCAGGCTCCAACCCCCCCACCCCTGCCCTCCGAACGGGACTGTGGCTAGAATTGAAGTCCCACGGTGGCCGAGACTTGCAGGGGAAATGAAGTCCTGCAGTCACAGAGAAGTCTGTGACCACGGGTATCCTAGCAATCAGCCAGCCCTCATTTTAAAAGCATCCAGCCGCAGTCTAACTCCAGACCAGCGTTGCACTAGGCGACACTATCTCTTAGGCACGGGTGGCATCGCTGGGAGGCACCCCACTTTGGCTTGCGCTCCTGACATGTGCCATCCTGGTAAAGGGGTAGATTCGCCTCTGCTAATGACTTATAATAGCTTTAGTATTAACATGTGTATAATTTGAAGCTTGTATATTCTAATTTTGGTCAATACAACAACATATCTCTTTGCTCTTAGAATGTACATTGTATGAGATAGAAACAAACTGAGAAAAATTATGGAGGCATGTTACTTTGTTACATATTTATATTTTTATAGTTACTGTAGTTAATATTTAAATACTTCTACATATTTATACCAAGTCTTGTGTGTGTGTATGTGTTTGTGTATGTGTAGCGATGATACAATACATCAACTTTAAAACCGTAAAAACTAGATTATTCAGTCTATACGTAGAACCAAAGTGTCATTGAGACAAAATTCAGGAATAGCAGCATAGCCAAAAAAGTGTAAAATCTTCACACGGACAAACCATTCTGCTAATTATTTTTATATTTTGGAAGCAGAGAAAATATTTTTTGATTTTGCATATAGTTACACAAATACTGATCAGTTTTATTTTTACACTGCAATTTAAAGTTGAGCTAAGTTGTTCTTGACTTTTCTTCGGTACTGTGATCATCCACTGCTTTAATCTGCTTGTATTCTTTTTACATCATCACTCTAACTGTGTTTAATAGCTATTTTTCACAAATTCTCTAAAGATTACGTAAATTTCTTATAACCAGTGTCCATCACAGGCAAGTACTTAAATCATTAATACTGTACACTAGGAAATATTTTTGACACATAGAATTATTATTCTTTCATGATTTTTGACATACAGATATCATTCCATTAATCCTCTTGAAGCACATACCCCTTAAATATGTAACCCTAAGGGTATTTGGTCTAAACGGTTGGTTTCTGGTTACTTCCTGATTCATGTCTAGTTCTTTTGTGCTTCTTGTACATGTTTGCCCTCTGGCTTTGAATTAAATGAAGTCTGGTTGATAGTCAGTACAAGTTTCATATAAATAGCAATAGTAATACATAACCTAAAAGAAAACTTTTAAATGGCTTTATTAGGTATATTATGTAATCTATTATTATGCCCACAAACGTTATCCTCAGTGGACACATCTCCTACCAGTTGGTTTATATAAATGGTACTCATAACATTGACGAAACAATGTTATAAAGCTGGTTAATCAAAAGCAGTGGAATCACTATGAGGGGCTAGTCCATTGTGGCACCCCCATTTAATAAAAAATGATGACTGTACATAAATAAGATGTTACATAAAATATATTAATTGTGTAGAGTAGAATTATATTGGAATTTTATTATTATTTTATTTTATTTTATTTGAAATTTGGAGATCTGTCAAGTAACAAAAGCTTGTAATAGAAATGTGTGAAGGTTTACAATGAAGGAAAGGGAAAAGATTGTACATCTCCCAACCTCTGTTCTTCTAAACTCAAAGGACCTTTCCTTGAAATCTTACAGTGATTGTTGAATCACATACTAAAGAAACACATCCTTTCATTTTAGTGTGTAGCATTGAATGCATCACTTGTAACATGTATTTCGAATGAGATCTTACTTGCTTTGTGTGGAGTTCTGACCACTGAAGATGTTGGAGTTTATGGATATAATTTGAGACATACAGGTGCATATTTGAAGGGAATTCATTGGATTACCACCCTGGATCTAAGGTAATGGCCCTAAAACATAGGACCAGATCCAGTCACCCAAGTTCTATGCATATGGATCCTCTGTTATGGTTGCACTCAGAACTATAATTGCAGTTTTCAGACATCCATACGATCAAGCTACTAAGCACTCCCCTCTCACCTATGGACTGACAATAACCATACCCTACCTTAAGTTTTCCAACTTGTGCAAATGTAAAGTGGCAGTGATTCACAATTTGATCACACTTATACCGTACATTGTAATACCAAGTCACGCTCAGTTGCGAGCACCACCTGGGCTCCCTGTTGGAAGGTGTCAGAAGGGGCATTTCTCGGAACTCTAGATAGAGTGGAATGTGTTCCAGTTGTGTAGCGCGTATACATGTGCAGACTATAACATCTGTTGAAATCTGATCTGAACGCTTGTAATTAAGGGCAGAATTGGCAGTCTGGATCCAGTTCATAAATTTGAAATACTCCTTACCTGATGGCAGTAATGTAAAGTATATGATTTGCAACAATATTTTAGGATAGCTATGTAACATAATGTTATATGAGCTCATCACCCTGATGTTTTTGAATATTAAGGGCCTGATTTACATTTCAAGATGAAGATTATGTGCTATTTTCATATGTACAAATGTATCTGCACACAAACATCTATATGATTTAGTCATTTGAAGTCAAATCCATACCCACCACTAAATAGCTTTCCTGGCAATATAGAATTTGTATGATCTGCCTTTCACGGGTTCTGTACATTCTAGATATGTACATCTGATAAAGCTATAGATTGAAAAGAAAAGCCTATAAGTGTTCAAACATGAGCGGCGTGTCTTTACTATTGGTGAATGGGTTATGACCATTGTGATTATTGAGGGCCTAAAGGTAAGGAAGGACTGAGACAGCTGTACCCACCAGAGAGCTGTTTTGCAGCAGTATCTTGATGGCATAATTGTCATGATTGTTTGGGTTTTTGATTCTTTTCCCTCCTCTGCATACCAAGCTCCCTATAATGACCAACAACAGATACCAATAGCTCCATAGGAATGGCTTTAATTATATTGGGATATGTGATCATATTTGATCAATTAGTATTTCAGCTTTAGCTATCCTTTAATATTGATCACAGCTGCAGAGGTCACATTTAATAATACCTTTATGTTTATCACAAGAAGATAGATATCTATCTATTCTGCATGAAATCAAACAAATGATTAAGTATACTGTGAAAAATAATGAAAACTATCATTTATTATTATATAATTTCATTTTGATGGTAGTCATTTGTTGTCTATAGACTCTTTGTCCCAGCCTTGTCTTTTGTCCGTTTACCATATCTAGTCATGTGTTTAGTCACTTGTTCTGAATAGAGTAACACAAAGGCTCTTGTAATCCTTCTATTCTCTTCATTCTCTATAGTGATTTCTTCACAATTATCATTTGCAGACATTTTATTCTATCTCCATTATTTGTTCTTTTTTCAAAAAAACTAAAACTATGTTTTAAACATAGAATAATAATCCAAGGTCTTAGACTAAAGCAGAGATGTGGTCAGGTTTGAATGTATTTGTGTGCATGAGGCACTTGAGCAGTACTCGTACGTACTTATAAAAGTGATTCATTGTGAGCTTTCAGAACACTAGGTTTCAGTATACTATTCTATCTGATTGTCTTATTATAAAGTCTTGGGATATCTTAGAAACTAAGTTATAAATATTTCCCTTTATATTCCTTACAGTGTCCATTTTATTGTATGTATATAGAAAGGAAAAAAGTATATATAGTATCTTACAATGCAAATAATTACCTATTATTTAAATGTGTTTATAATGTTGGCAATTTCACACAAAAGACGAATTTTATAGGGCTGGATCCAGACTTCTGAAATGTGGGCATTTTCTTGTCTTTGTGAGTGGAAAACACCTGCACTCTCCGGCCGCGCATGTGTGCACAGCAGACCTCCAGCACAGATCCTAATGATCCGGACTTCCATGCTTAAAGTCTTCCTGATAGTGGGGCGGGATGAGGCAAGAAGCATGTGGCATGTACAGTAGGTGGGAGGGAGGATCTATGTAAATTTTACTGCAACAGCATGTTTATGCCCTTACGCCCTATCTAGCTTTCTGAGTCAGCAATATTTACTTGGAGACAGGGTGGAAATCTTAAGGTAGGTTTGTACTATTGTAAACCCATACATGCAAGGGAAGAAGCCATCCCTTGCATTCACTTGTCCTATAAAGAATAGAATAGCAGATACCTCCAGCTACTACTGACACTACCACTCTATGCAAACATAGTCCATCTTTAGGTGGGACGGTACAGATTCATGGCCCATAAAAGGGTCAGCATTATGTAAAATAGGCAGAGTTTGGAGAAAATATGGTCCTTTGTGGTGGAGTTTGGGCATAATAGGACAGGGCTTATTTTGTCCCATTTTCGTGATTCTCAATGTTGGGAGTTATGCTCTATAGGGTTCGGGAGCTAAGCAGATACTGGTATTCACCAGAAACCCTTGCAAGAAATGATGGTCTTGGCTGCTTGTATTTACCAGTACTATAGTTGGTTATCTATCATGAATAAAAAGAATGATATACAGGCCAGGGTCTGCAGCGGAATTTCATTAACAGAGGATATACCGAAGAGTAGCCAGGAACAAAATTGTTTCACAGCAGAACATCGCAATAAGAACAGAAAGCAGGCATAGGAATGGTCTGAAACAAGCCAAGTCAATCTCAGCATTACTGGAAGTAATACCACAGTTCAAGCACACAGTAGACAGATGTAAGCCTATATTGTGACAATAGCAGTTTAAATAGTCCAGGTTGAAAGAGGGTGGAGTGACCAGACTGAGAGTAGTCCCATGATGTTCTCATAAAATGATTGAGAGAATTAGGCAGCCTTCCTTAGGTTTGCCTAGTACAAGGCAGACTAATGGCTGCTGGAGATGCATCCCACACACTGCAGTGAATGTGCTGAACCCCTGACTTGCATTTGCCAAGAGGTGCCAGCCGAGGGTAGACTGAGACACAATACAGTGCTTAGATCCCCTCCACTGAACTGTAGAGGCTTTCTGTCACAGCTGCACCACTGCCTGTCATAATATACAGGTATATCAGGTAGCAGAGTAGTAGTATCAGAAAGCCTCTGCAGAGCCAGCAGCTAGACTGTAATGTCAAGCCTTTATGATGCTTCTCTGCTCTCTGTCATATGACATAGCGTGCAGTGGTGCAGCTGTTGCAGGAAGCCTCTACAGAAATGTAAAGCTAGTCACCAGTGCTGGAGAGGCTGACTCATACAGTACTTTTACTCTGTCAGGGGTGCCGAAAGGGGGAGAAAGCAGGTACTATGCACTCTTGCTGATTTCACTTTTTTTTTCTTTTTATCCATTGGAGATTGCGGAGATAAGCACTACACCAGATCCAGCTCTCAGTGTCAGCAGACAGTCCCAGCTGCCTAGCAGCGGCAGACAAAAAGCCACACATAGTGGAGAGATTGAAAGGCTGGAGACACACAAAGGGAAAATGTTGGAAGATTGGAAGCACACAAGGGAAAATATTGGAAGGCTGGAGACACATAAGGGGAACAAATTGGAAGGCTGGATGCACACAAGGAGAAAATATTGGAAGCCTGGAGACACATAAGGAGGAAATATTGGAAAGCTGGAGACACAGGGGGCAAACAATTGAATGCTGGAGACATGCATGGGGACGTATTGGAGACATACATGGGGAGAGATTGGAAGGCCGGAGACACATTAGGGGGCATATTGGAATGCTGGAGATATATAAAGGGAAGAGATTGGTAGGTTGGAGACACACAAGGGGGAAATATTGAAATGCTGAAGACACATAAGGGGAAGATATTGGTAAGCTGGAGACACACACAAGGGGGAAATACTGGAAAGCTTGAGACACACAAGGGGGAAATATTGGAGAACTGGTGACACTCAAGAGGGAAATATTGGAAGGCTGGATACACACAAGGGGGAAATATTGGAAGGCTGGAGACATATAGAGGGGAAAATATTGAAAGACTGGATGCACAAGGGGGAAATATTGGAAAACTGGATGCACACAAGGTGGAAAAATTGGAAGGCTTAAAACACACAAGGCAAATTACTGGAAGGCTGGAGACACACAGAGGGTGAAATAATAGAATACTGGAGACACGCATGGGGGAAATATTAGAAATTGCACATGGGGAGAGATTGGAAGGCTGGAGACACATAGGGGGAGAGATTGAAAGGCTGGAGGCTCACAGGGGAATGAATATTGGATGCTGGATAAGTACAAGGGGGAAATATTGGAAGGCTTGAGAAACAGATGTGGAAATATTAGAAGACTGGATACACACAAGTGGAAAATATTGGAAGGCTGGAGACAAACAAGTGAGAAATATCAGAAGACTGGAGACAGTCAAGGGGGAAATATCAGAAGGCTAAAGACACAGACGAGATAATACTGGAAGGCTGAATACACACAAAGGGGAAATACTGGAATGCTTGGGACACACAAGAGGAAAATATGGGAAGACTAGAGACACACAAATGTGAAAATTTGGAAGACTGGAATATTGGAAGACTGGAGACACAAGGGGAAAATATTAAAAGGCTAAAGACACACTTTTGGGCCAGAGATACTATATATATGTTAATATGATTTTTACGATGTGTATGAAGGAATAAAAATATTACATATATATTTACGGTTGAAAACATTTATTACGTTAGAGGCATGGGGAACATTATTATTTTCTGGGGACATAGTTCTCATTTTAAAGGCACGGGGAACATGTTTGAGTATTTAACAGGATAGAGGGTCATGATTTATGCGACATAAAGCAATTGCTACAAATCAGTTGCATAGAAAGCTGTTTAAGTGGGAAAACCTTGTTCAAGCCATAGTTCCCCGTAGGCATCTAGCATATAGCAAGAAGACTGGGTCCGAGGCACGATGAAATGGGGGCTGTTGGACTTTCTCTCTCTCTAGCGTATACGTGGTGGGGTTGCCGGATGGCAACTGATTTGCACATGCTTAAGCAGCTGTCAAAGACTGGCAGCTTAAAACCTTACTCAGAAATCAGTATGAGTGCCGGTCTCCTGACAGAGCCTGGTACAAGGAGTCCTGGCTCTGAATGTTATCTGAGCTTCTGTGATCTGTCTCCTAGAAAAACAATGTGTTTTGGAGGGTGGGGGAAAGTTTGAGGGAGTAATGTTGTTCCTAGGGGCAACCTGACCCCTAAAGATGACTCTATACATAGATGTATCATTTGCCATTAACAAAATAAAATGAAAACCTTGGAAATATTTACAATATTAAAACAAATTGCATATCATAATGTCACTTCTGTGACTGTCAATGTTTTACTGCAATTGACTAGATTAAGTGCCTTGAAGTAATTAAGTGCCTTGAAGCACAGTTTTAAAACTGGTTCCAAACTAGCTGGCAAATAGTCAGAATGACTTCTCATAGTCTCCTGAAACCAGCAAAACAACAGTGTATGTCTGTATTTCTGAGAGGCAAATAATAGACTCATAATTACTAGACAAACAAAAGATAAACAAGAACAAACCCCTATCTGTTGTGAGGACTGACAAACAATGTTTATCACAACAACATAATAGATAAAGATAATTAACCACCACTAAGCTGTCATTTGCTACTAAGTAAAAAAAAAATCTCATGTAACAATTTCATGTAATTCACAAATATTGGTCTATAGAAAAGGAACAAACATTAGAAGTTTGAACTTATTTATTATTTACTATATTTTGAGAAATGTTTTTAATTCTAGCTCTTACCTCTAAATGCTTACTATTGTAAAATTGCAATTATATAACTAGATTTTTACATTTTAGTTAATTTTGTATTTCAGCTACAAAAGTATTCTTTCATATCTGCTCAACTTCAGCTTTGGAAAAGAATATTGCCCAAGAGTGCTCTGTGCATTGTCATAAAGAAAACAATGAATTTATCTTTTTGTCAGTTCATCCTAAAGCCTCATGGTCTTCATAAATGGAAATTTATTTCATCTTAAAAACCAACACTTCATTTTTGTAAAGACCCGGAGCGATTGGAAGATACATTTCAATTAATTCTTCTACCAATGCGCTATCTCTTCCACATCAGAACCTTTTACAGTGTTAAAATTAACAATTGTGCGGTTGATGGCTGGATGAATCCACAAGGGGACATGCAAAAGGCCTCAGATAACACAACATGTATAAATCATTCAGGAGAACAATTCATGAAAGAAAAGTTATCTGTGTTTTGGATGACATTGGAAGAACTAAATAGGAGTCAATTTGAAGAACGGACATTTCACTTTATTGTGCCTTCCTTCTTTTCTCTCTATTTTATTGTGTTGTAATATACATTTTCAAAATTAATTAACCATTAACTCCTAGATAAATGCTTCTCTGGCCTTCTTGGTGAGAGATTACTTTACAAGAACAGTTCTTTTAAAAGGGAGCTTTTGCCAGATAAGGTGGCAACTGTACTTTAAAGGAAAACAAAAGGAAGTGACAGACAAGTCAGTGTTTACCAAAATGAATAGAGGGCTCAGAGGTTACATGTGCACAGTGATTCAGGACTAGAGCAGTGTTTCACCTTACAATATCTATAACAACATGAAATTCAACTCTATGCAAATTCGAGTCACCTTTCCAAGTGACTAGAATATGATTGCTGCAAGAATTCTCCACAGCTTTTCCCCATTGATTCTTACTGAGAAAATGATTACCGGTACATTGGAAACAATAACGATACCCCAAACACAAAAAGAAAGAAAAAAGCACACTGAAATATTTTAAACACTGGTAAATCTTCAATTCAAAATGGCATTTGAGATAGTATAATTGTTTTTTTTATTTATATTCTTATAGAAAATGATTACTGTTTACCTATGGAAAGACCGAAAGTGCCATCCAGTGTACACCTGGCATTGTCCAATTCAACTGCTTTGGGTCATATATTCTCTGCTTCATTCCAATAAAAGGTGAATATTTCCTTGGATTCAAAAGTGTTAGCATGGAAAGCTATGCTTCTAAATACAGCAGAAATGTATAGACACAGTGCTTCATATACATGCATGCTTTATTACATGCCTTGGTCTAAACTCAAAAGAAAAACCAGAATTATGAAAGGGAAGTTTCTAAATACTTGTAATGCATGTGGGGTATATTACAGGTATTTAGATGGAACATTACATAAAGTATATGCGTAGTATATTAGAGTTTTGGAGATGGTACATATTGTATTAGCCCATATATATTATAGTATCTGCCATTCCCAGACACATAATGTTCCCCACATGTACTTTATGAAATGTTCCATCTCCAGATAATATACTCCCATACCCTCCAATCATACCTATTTAGCCAACACAATACCATTTTTTAATGGTCTGTACCAGCAAAAAGGGTTCCTGTACAGGGTTATGGCCATCAAAACCCCCCCCCCCCCATATACTCATTTCAGCAGCATCTATAGCAGAGTTGTGGGACAGAGTTGTGGGACAGTCTCCTGTGCAGCTCTCCTTTGCATTCTTTGCTCATATGATAAGGTATAAAATGAAATTTTACACCTTATCATACATGCAAATGAGGAGATAGAAGCCACACCCCTTCACGGACACCCCCTTTCCCCTTTGCCCGGGTGTACCGATTTTCCATTAACAAATGGAAGGTATGTACTCCCCATATATTAATGTGGGTTATGCTAGAGGTTTGGAGCTGGCACAGCACCAGTCTGTAAAAATGCACATCATCATTGTGATAGGTGATTTTTTAAATCATGTGACAAATTAGTCCAAATTATTCTGTGCAGTGAATATAGAACAGAACCCAATTTGGTTTACTTAATGTATTGTTTCTTTATACACTTGTTTGTAAAACAATAAGCAAAGATCATTTGAACTGTAGCTTAAGTGTTCAAGCATGTACTACTGTGTAATCAGTATACAAGTAATGAAAATAAGGAAACAATATCTTTAGTAAATTGCCTAGTTAGTGCAAAAACTTAGATTCATTTCACTTATACTTATTAAACTTAAAAGGAAAAGGTACTTATTACACTTATTCACTTATTTAAATAAAGCATATTTAAGTATATACTCGAGTATAAGCCGACTCGAATATAAGCCGAGGCACCTAATTTTACCACAAAAACCTGGGAAAACTTAGTGACTCGAGTATAAGCCTAGGGTGGGAAATGTGGCAGCTACTGGTAAATTTCAAAATAAAAATAGATACCAATAAAATGACATTCATTGAGGCGGTGATATCAGCAGTCATCGGACCACCCACAGAGGCTGCAGGCAGGGCTGGTGCTAGGATGTTTGGCACCCCCCTGCGAGTGTGCCCCCTCTATGTGTGTCCTGCCAGTCAGTCTGCCCCCTCTATGTGTGTCCTGCCAGTCTCTGCCCCCTCTATGTGTGTCCTGCCAGTCTCTCTGCCCCTTCCCAGCCTGGTTGCAACTTTGAACTTACCTTTGCTGTCTCTCCGGCGGCCCCTGCGACTGTGTCAGGCTCTCTCCCCCGCAGCTCTGCCTCCGGCTGTCTCCCTCGCGGTGCGGCGCTGCACAATGACGTAGAGCTGACCTTAGGTCACGCAACGTCTTTGTGCTGTGCACAACGCGAGGGATCTGCCCCCTCTATGTGTGTCCTGCCAGTCTCTGCCCCCTCTATGTGTGTCCTGCCAGTCTCTGCCCCTTCTCAGCCTGGTTGCAACATTGAACTTACCTTTGCTGTCCCTGTGGCTGTGTCAGGCTCTCCCCCCCGCAGCTGTGCCTCTGGCGCTCTCCCTTGCGTCGCGCACTGCACAAAGACGTTGCGTGACCTAAGGACACCTCTACATCATAATGCAGCGCTCACCGCGGGGGAGACAGCCAGAGGCACAGCTGCAGGTAAGAGAGTCTGACACAGCCACAGGGACCGCCGAAGGGACAGCAAAGGTAAGTTCAATGGGACCCTCACTCGAGTATAAGCCGAGAGGGACTTTTTCAGCATAAAAAATGTGCTGAAAAACTCAGCTTATACACGAGTATATACAGTATGTTAGTTGTAAATCTGATTATGAAGATTGAGATATACACTCTGTGGTCCAGATGTTGTTCCATTTGAGTAAGACTGGCATTTACTGGCACTGTGCATACACATGCATGTTTTTCCAGGTCAGTATTAGCTCCACCATGAGCCATACATGACATTCTCTCAGAATGTCTGAGAGACTTTCGTAAATGGGGTAATACTCCCAGGATACTGGGAGAGCATTCCACGATCCCACATTTGCCCAGAGTGGAGGCTTGATAATACAAATTTAGTCATCAAGAACTGGATCCAGATGTGCAAAATGCAAAATGCTTTCTTGTAAACACCACAACACAATTAGTATGGGCGTGGGTTGCCACTGCGAACAACCCTTTTTTCAAAAGGGTCCTTCTCTTACAGCCAGTTGCGAACTGACTGGGAAATCAATTGCTTTTGCCTTGCAGAGACAAAGCAATCAATCCACGGAAAACAGTAGATGCTGCAGTGAATGGTGAGTATAAATTTAACCCCAACACTCACCCTAGTCCAACCCTCCTCTTCCATTACTCTAATCCTAACCCTGCCTTCCCTGCAGACTAACCCTAAGACTCCCTTCCGCACAGTCTAACCCTAAAACTCTCCTCCCCGCAGCCTGACCCTCAGACTCCCTTACCCACAGCCTGACCCTCAGACTGCCTTACCCACAGCCTAACCCTAAGACTTTTCTTCTATTACTTTGTTCCTCCCCTTCTATTACTCTAACACTAACCCATTCCTTTTATTACCCTAACCATAACTTCAGTGAAATGCATACAGTGTGTATGCTAGATTGGAGTGGGGAGAAAGGGATCTAGGAGTTGTTATTTTATGAATGCAGTGCAACAAGTAATTATAAAGGCAAATCTGATATTTCATATAATGGGGGGCCAATCCAGAATTTAAGAATACACTTAAACACTGGGGCATATGTACACCTGGACAAACCAATATTAAATAGCAGGAAGTTAATTTTTTGGTAGGGAAAATACTTCGCTTTTTCCTAATGCACGCAAATACTGAATTGCTTTAATTTTAACAGTAATTTACATGGGGTAGGAAACCTCATCTCTCACGTCTAATTATTGTTAGGCACTGTCATTGGAGCGTGACATCGCGGGGATGCATTTTGCAGGACGAAAGTTCCATTTTTGAAATATAGCAGCCAAAAGCTCATTTTCGAAAAACCACCACTGCCATCGCAGACCTGTCGCACCACTGCATACCTGCCACACTTGAGTGGACAGGTGAATATTAAAGAGAAGTCTATGGGGAGTATTAGGGTTCGGCTGCGGGTAGGGGAGTCTTAGTTAGGGTCAGGCTGTGAAGAAGGGAGTTTTAGGGGCAGGCTGCAGGGATGGTTGTCTTAGGGTCAGGCTGCGGGGAAGGCTGTCTTGGGGACAGGCTGCAGGGAAGGGAGTCTTAGGGTCAGGCTGCGGAAAGGAGAGGGTTAGGGGTAGGCTGCGGGGAAGGGAGTCTTAGGGTTAGGTTGCAGGGAAGAAAGTCTTAGAGTTAGGCTGCAGGAAGGAGAGTCTTACAGTTAGGCTGTAGGGAAGGGAGATAGGATGCGCGCAGGGGAAGGGAGTCTTAGGCTCCAGGGAGGAGAGGGTTAGGGTAATAAAAGGAGAAGGTTAGGGTAAGGATTAGGATAAGGGTAACATAAATACCCACCATTTGCCGCTGCATTTTCTTTCTTCGGATTTCAATTTGATTTCACAGCCAGTTTCAAACTGGCGTGTAGAAAATAGCTCTTACAAAAACGTACCTCCGTGCCGCCTGCAGCCGCATCTTTCCCCAGTGGATCAGATGCTGGCATCCTGGTGTTGCCTGGCAGCAAGGACGCCAGACAAATCAATATTAATTGACATGCTGTCCAGTGAAAACCAAGCTCTGGTTAGACCCCGCCCCCGCCCTTGTTGAGAATTATGTTCGCACAGGGCCGTCTTTTCCACTGGGCAGTTTGGGCTAGTGCCCAAGGGTCCCACACATCAAAGGGCCCTTCAGCTAGTGGCATCACAGGGGGGAGCTTGAAGGGGGTTGATGGAGCCTCCACTCCACACCCTCTTTGATAAACTAATGCAGCACCAAGTGCAAAGATCCTGCCATAAAGGAGCTAAGGCTGGGGCTAATACCCTGGCTCTGAGCTCCAACACAGAGCCTGTGACTTCCCAGTAGTGCACTGGGCTCCTCACAGGAAACTGACTGTACCAGGTGACTGCTGCGGTCACATGGTACACAGTGCAGGGCAGGCTGCTTGACGGCTCCTCACACTGAATGTACCATGTGACTGCTGCGGTCACATGGTACACAGTGCAGGGCAGGCTGCTTGATCATGGAAGACTGCAGCTGCTGATCTGTGACATGGGGAGAGGATCTGGCCTGGCT
>WWET01000291.1:680571-696341 GCA_011038615.1 Limnodynastes dumerilii
TCTATCTCATATCTATCTCATATCTATCTATCTCATATCTATCTATCTCATATCTATCTATCTGTCTGTCTGTCTGTCTGTCTGTCTATCTATCTATCTATCTATCTATCTAGTTGTACACACACACACTGGGCCGTATTCAGAGCTCCGACGGTAATGCAGTAATTTTGTATTGTAATCTACGCCACTTCTTGCAACGTAGATCACGTATACGCTGTCTTTAAGACCGCATATACGCAATTTACGTTGCAAGAAGTGACGTAGATTACGTTACAAAATTACTGCGCATGCACAGTAACACATTTCTCAAAACTCCGGCCCAAATTGCATTGCGGCCGGAGCTCTGAATACAGCCCACTATATTCACACACTAATATGTATCTATATAGAATATAGATATAGAATATAAATCTATATATACATACACACACACACACACACACACGTGTTCACAACTTTTTTATGTTTATCTAGATATATTAATATAGATACGTGTGTATGTATATGTAGGCATATCAGGAGGAAAAGTAAGAAGAAAAAGGAAGAAAGGTGAGAAGCAGAAAAGAGGTAAGTGACCATCCTGTGTGTATACATAAATATACATGCAGAGATAGATATATACATATATATATATAGTATATGGACATTCAAAGAGGAATGGGCACAGAAAGAGGGTGCAGATGTCAAACTGGACATTTAAAGAGGGGGCATAAAGACCTAATGGGTACAGAAGGAGGGGGCAGATGACAAACTGGACATTCACAGACATTTAAGTCATATGATTTTCTAAAGTTTTAGTTACATTTTTATTCCTGTTAATAGGTGGGTAGGGTCCCCTGTGGATTGCTTTGCCCAGGGCCTACAATTCTGTTAAGATGGCCCTGTGTTCGCACTGTTTAAATGTGCCTCCTTTGAAACTCAACATGCTTTGGCTCAGGTGCAAATTTCCACCTGGTTTGCCAAGTACACTAGAGCATGGTTATCTTCACAAAACATAGCTAGACTAAAGAATGTAAACATGTGCCAGTGGCATAACTTCACAGATGTTGCCTGGAAGCAAGATACATGCGTTGTGAGTCCCTGCACGAAGTACAGACAGACGAAATTTGCATTTCGGCTGTCTCTATTTCGAATGACAGCAGTTTTAGAATGATTTTTTAATGAATGGGTGAGTATGTGATCAGCATACTCACCGATTCATTTTCGAAAGAGCTGCCGCTGGACCACTGGAGAGGTGAGTAACCCTCTCCGGGGACTTAAAGTACGGTTAGGGTGAGGGTTAGGGAGTGGGTTAAGCATAACATAGAACCTATTTTCTCAAGGCTCGTAATGACATAAGAATGAAGGGGTGTGTTGGTAAAACTTAAGAACGAAGATAAGAAGATTGGACCATATTCACACTTCAGTGAGTTAGGTGTGGACAGATCCGCACCTAACTCACTCGCCCTTGTCTTAGGTGCCCAATGGCACTTAAGAGCACCATTGGGCTACCTTATCTTACCATGCATAGTTTCCTTCTTAAGAAAGGCGGGAGGGAGCCATTTAAATGAGGAAATCTGGGAATGGTTGGGCAAAAACATTCTTAATTAGCCGCCCTACGCACACAACTACGAACCTAAAGATAAGGAAACCCTATGGCATTCGTAAGTCGGTTAAGAAGCATATAATTAAGAACCTAAATCATTCTTAAGTGTGAATATGATCCACTATCATTATGTCTTACAAATGCATTGCATGTATTGCTAGGTTATTTTATATCTTTAATAAAATGTGATTTGTGTAATACGTTTGCAGGAAAAATCTACAGGAAACGTGGGAAAAAGTGAATGTACGCTTATGTCTCATTTATCATAAGCATTTCATGGTGTGACCTTACAAACATTCCATTCATCTTCACATCTGCCATTATATTCTGGATTTTTCATTTCTTCTAATGTCCAAATCTTATTTTGTTTGAAAAAAAATGATTATTTTAAAATATCTAACTTGTCTAAGCCTTTCACAGGACCTGACATTGGCATTTATTTATCACATATCTACAGTGTGTATCTTGCACCAAAGAAAGGTACATTTTTCCAGTTTTTCAAGCTGCGGTAGTTGAAGATGCGGTAATGTTTATATGAAAAAGCTTCAACTATATTACAATAATTAAAAAACTTTTCTTAAATTTATCATTAGAAAAAACTATGTATCTTTAAGGTGTGCAGATTTAACACTGCGTAGATAAAAACTCAACTACTGCTAACCAGATTTCATTTCTATTATTAGTAAAGATTGGGCAGAGATTTAATAATTAAAGGCCTGATCCAGATCTCTGTTACTCTCCTCTCTCTCGTGCGGCGAACTGGACACATACATTAACTTCTCCACATGGATCTGCCTCCGCCCGAATGTAGATCCGTACAGAACTACTGATCGCCACCACCTGCACTTAAACTGCATGCCTATCCCCGCCAAAGGCATACAGAAGACAAGTACCGCCCCCCATACTGATCTCCTGGTGTACGGAACTCAGTTCCGTAGTGTAATATGTGGCATGTGTATGCGCAGATGTTACTTTTTAGGGGACTTAACCAAACGGCTGGCGTAATTTCCTTACTTTATTAAATGATGATCAGGCTCTAAAGCATCAAGTGTTTTTTTTTTGTTTTTTTTTACCTAAAATCGTCTGTAAAGTAGTTCTTCATAGGTATGTGCAGCCTGTGTGACTGCACATAACCTCCAACATTATTTAATGGAAAATCAGTACACCTGGGGGGATGAAGGAAGTGTTGCTTGTCCCATGATGGGGCGTGGCTTTAATCTGTTCTTATTTGTATATATGAGAAGGTGTAAAATCTAATTTTACACCTTATCATATAAGCTAAGAACTCACAGGAGCGGGTTTTGTCACTCTAACAGAGCTGTAGGAGTCTGTCCTCACAGCTTTGCTATAGTGATCAGATGCTGCAGGACTGGAAGGTGAGTATAGGGGGGAGGAACTGCTTGGTCAGAATCTGGTACAAGAGCACTCTTACATTGTGTGAGTGTGGTCTGTGTGCAGTGCTGTTTCTAGACCTAGCAGGGCGGTAAAAAATTCCGGCGCCAAAATAAATAAATAAATTATACACACACTGTGCCCCATCTTCATATACACACACACTTAAACTGTTACCCCCTTCATCACACACTATGCCCCATCTTCATATACACACACTTCAACTGTTACCCACTTCATCACACACTGTGCCCCCTCATCATACACACACTGTGCCCCATCTTCATATACACACACACTGTGCCCCCTTCAACTGTGCGCCCTCATCATACACACACTGTCCCCTTCATCATACACACACTGTGCCCCCTTCATCATACATATACACACACACACACTGTGCCCACTCATTATGCACTCACACTGCCTCTTCCTCATACACACACTGTCCCCTCTGCTCCTTTACTTACCTTATATTTGTTCTTCTTTATCTTCTGTATTCTGCTTGTGCAGCACCAAGTGCATGGCCTGGATGAGTCCACACTCACAGAATGTGGCTGGTCCTGACTGCTGCAGCTCTATGGGTAGAAGAGAGAGACCCCGCCCACTTAAACCACATGATCGCAGCCTCCGGTCTGCCTCAGAGGAGGCATCAGACAGAGGAAACCCTGGACAGGTAAATACACTTACGTGTATGTGTGTGTGTAAATATGTGTATGTATATGTATGTATGTGTTTATATATATATATATATATATATATGTGTGTGTATGTATATGTGTGTGTGTATGTATATGTGTGTGTGTGTGTATGTATATGTGTGTGATTACTATAACCTATCCAACAGTTACTACATGGCTGGATGGTATAAGGCAGGGTTTGCTGCTTTTTATTTCTTTCCTCCGGGAGATCTCGTGGGGAAGAAATAGATGCCGACGTGGGTAAAAGGCTTAATGACACAATTTGCATAAATCACATCATTAAGCCTCGCCCCCTGTCAATTACTACTGCAATCCTTATTGTTCCATCTGTGGGCAGGGCTTGATGATGTCATCAAGTCCTGCCCATCCCTGGTAACTCTAGGGATTACAACAGATATTAATAGCTGGTCGGGGCTTGCGGGAGCTTTGCTGGCTCTCCCGTGATAACGGGAGAACTGCCCAAATTTGGGGAGTATCCCTCCAGGAGAGTCGGCAACCCTGGTTTATGTGTGTGTGTGTGTGTTTGTATCTATGTATTAATGATGATGATATATAATGACAGGAGTTGCTGTACTGAGGCCCAGAAATCCTCTTGGTGGCCCTGCCAACAATCAATGGCAGCTGCTGGTCCCAAACATGCTTCCAAACACTGTTACACAAAATGGTGGGCAGATTCGCGAAAGGCAGGGGTGCACAGACACACAAAGTGCACAGGTTCATTTATTCCTTTTGTTTCTGTCTTGTAAATTACCCTTCATTTTCATGCACCTGCTCATTAACCTATAAATGAATTTAAGAAACCACCATTTTGTGTAGCAGTGTTTGGCAGTATGTGTTTTGTGTAATAGGTTTATTAATGTATCAATAATGTGACAGTGGAATATTTCTTTGGTGAAAGAAAACATTCTACATTTCCTTTGGGCACACACTGATTGGCATAACAAAGCTTTCCCTTTGATGGATGGAAGGGGTTCTGCTTTAACTTACTAACCAGAGGACAGCCTTGTATATTTACATTATTTTATACGGTAATCAGTGCTCCAGGAGTGTCTATATACAATACTACACCGTTCTGTTACTTCTTCTACTGACTTTTTTACTTTAAAAGATGCCTGAAAAAACCCTCTTTTTACTTACATTGAAGTCTTCTCTGTCCTCTTAGCTCCTCCACGGCATATACAGAATCTTGGAGTATGTATGATCCTAAGGTCACATCAGCATCAGCTGCTGAGCAGTATCAGAAGACGGAAAGGGACAGTGGATAGTAGGATTGCACACTATAAGTCTCTATGACTGAAATGCTGGCATTCTATTAATTCTATTTAATTTCTAATAATCTGTGGCCTCCCATTGTATTGTACCCCTTTCACATTTGTGGGTGCAAAATGTCACCTCGTGCCCTCTCTGCCCATTCTAATGCTCCTTGCACAGACTGAAATATAATCCCATGTTTTATGCTTTGTACTTGAGACTCATTCTGTCACCTTGGGCCCGTAAGTTACGCTCCCGTAGTAGGGAGTGCGTTCCTCCTGCAATCCCCACTGTCGGTAGGAAATCTGGACACTTACGTGTTCAGATTCCTACCTTAACTTTTACGACTAGGTCTTTCCCTGCCCCTGACCCCTCATTTACATGGCTATCCCCACCTGTATGGCGGGGGTACAGCAGGGTTGCCGACTCTCCCGGATTGTCCAGGAGACTCCCGAAATTCGTGCAGTACTCCCGGTATCCCGGGAGAGCCAGCAAATCTCCCGCAAGTGCCCGCAAATCTCCCGCAAGTGACTTGAGGCACGTGGTTTTACTGAAACCAGGGCCTCAAGTCCTGCCCCCCTGCCTAGCAACACTAGTATACTAGTGTTGCTAGGCACAGGAAGGGACTTGATGACGCAATCTGCGGCATCAAGCCCCGTCCGACCCTTATTTCAACTTAAAACGGGTCAGTATGAGCAAGAGGCGGAGCCTAATGACGCAATTTGCATAACCACATCATTAAGCCCCGCCCCCTCCATGTGTCGCTAGCTTCTCTCCGGGATCTGCCAAAAGTCGGCAACCATGGGGTACAGCCATCGTAAATGAAGGGTCTGCCTTTTTAGTGTAAGTACTAACGTATGTAACTTCGTTACGTACATTAGTACTCACGCACAGGGAACATCTGGCGCGCGCAAGTGCAGATGTTCCCAGATGGCCGGATTTTAGGATCCGACCCCATGCCACCATGTCAGTGTTATAGCTACCATTTTATTATAAAGACTAGAATTATCTTAGTTTCCTCATGACATGTTTCTAGTTGTTTAACAATATCAGACATCCAAAAAGAATGGTTTGATTTCATTGGCGGTATTAGTGTCAAATCATATTTGTACCCCACATTTTTTTTTTTTTTTTTTGTAAAGTATTTTTATTAACACCTCAGGAGTACAATACCACAAGTGAGTTCACAGTACATCTCAAGGCTGACAAGAAACAGGAAGACATCTCGTTGAGCAGAGTCACATCAGTCAGCAGGAGAACACATGACATATAACAAATTAGTGAGCATCACCGCGTGAGAGGAGGTTATCGTAGGGTTGGGTACTCGTGGTGTTATTTTATGAATATTTAAGGGGGAAAAGGAAGGAGGACGGGAAGGGGGGGGGGAGGAAGGCTGTTTCCCATGTGTAAGTAAATGCTGGTCAGAGCATCTGCACCTGCGATGTAGTCATTCACAGATAGATAGAGATAAAAGAAGATGTGTTATGACTTGGCTATTGATGGGGGAAGTGACCTCACTAATATAGGGATATAGGAGCAAACGGCTCCTAAAGGTGCTAGGACGATTACCTGCGCTGCAGTAGAGCAGTGTAACGATCTGTGGTCTGGAATTCAAGCCACCGAAACCAGGTGTCACGATACCGCTCATAGCTGTCGTAGCCTGCTCCAGGGTCAGATAGTAGATTGTCCATCTCTAAATAACTGTCAACTCTAGAAATCCACTCTGAGATGAGTGGGGGGTGGGCGGATTTCCAGTGGAGGGGTATAAGTGATCTAGCTGCATTGCTAAGGTGTCGTAACAATGATTGTTTGTAAGTGGAAATCGGGCAGTCTAGATAGTTAAAGAGCCAGAATAGAGGGCCATCTGGGACGTCTTCCTGTGTAATTTCTTCTGAGAGTGCTCGCACCGATTCCCAGTAGGGCCTGATGTGTACCCCACATTTTTTTAATTATTTATATATGTAATCAACAGCACATAAATATATTCTAAATACACTATGAGCTAATGCACAGCATGATGCATCCATATATTGCAAAATAACATTAAAAAGAGGAGTGAATGGCAAGGATCTTGTGTGGCACCCCTTGGCGTGGCATCAAGGGCCCCCAGTGTAAGATGGAGGTATTAACTCATAATATTCCATTGGGTGAGAGTTATAAGTAGATAAAGCCACTACACAGGGAGACCTATAACTATGGCACCCATAATTATAAAAAGCTAAAAAGACAATGTGTTTTCCCCAAAAATCATTGGGAACACCAGTAGGAGTAATAACCTTATTGTGTAGTATCTGTTTAAAGTAAAACTGGAGAGCGATAAAGCCATTTAGTAAACATCTATAAGCCCCCTATTCTTAGTAAGTCCTTGGGAAGAGGGATGGGCATTAGGAAAGCAAATCCCCTGGTATTGGAATTTGGTATATGGAAAGCCCTTTGTAGGGAACACAGAAAGCAGAAGCATGTGATTGAAGTCCCTTTGCACACAACTTGATGACTTTTAGTTACCCTGTTGACTGTATGATAGTGTGTTGATGGAACAAAGATGGATTATGAACGGCTGTGTAACTACTCTGACAAGTTTTGTTGTTGTGACCATGGGATTAATGCATTGGAGGAAGAGGGGTATATAATTAATCATTCTCAAAGATATAATTAATCTATGCAACAGTCATGTTGCATGGAGGAAAATAACTTCACACACCACAGTATTGATGGTGTGTGAAGCATTGCACTTGCACTTTACATCAGCACATACCAAGTATTTGGAGATTTAGCCCATGGCCAGCTGGAGCAGAGGGAGAAGTTGTGGTGCCACTTTACTATAGTTTCTTACACCTACCAGACGGGTTCACAAATGGACGCAAAGCTGAAATAAGAGTGTCCTAACCTTATATATGGCTTGTAATATTGTATTTAGTGTCACATGCAATGTCGCAGCACAGGTTCTCTTAACACCATGAAAAACGCAAACAACCTTTTTAAAGGTGAAATACTAAAAAGGTATTTTGTTGGTTTCCAGGTCAGAATCTGGTTTTAAAGCGTTGCCATGTAATAAAAATTACACTACGACTTTCAGGGCTATTTTTAAAGGTCATAGCCCAGATTTCATTCTAGTTTCTTCTTTTGTCCCTCTAGAAACAAATTTAGAAAGTGAAGAATAAAGGAAAAGAAAGTATTTTTTCTGTGGTTGAAAACTGAATAAGATAGTTGAAGGTCCCTCTAGGCACTCATGGCTTGTGGGCAATGCTAGGCTATTTTCTGCCTTTTAGCTTCTACATTATCACTGCTCCTTTTTTTTCATTATTCTCCACTTATCCAATGCAGCATCACTACACAGCCTAAATAGAAAGTTGTAATTACCCAGCTGCCACCTGATAGTACCCCTTCTATCATCTTTATCTCGCAAGGCCTTCGTATTTTTTCACTGGATAAAACTTGCCGATGGCAATGTCTGTGATAGCACATCTCAGAGATACATTTAAAGTTTTCTCATTTATCTCTCCCAAATGCTGAACCCAAGCAATTATTAGACACACTTGATGGTGCGTCTGTCCAGACACTCTTCTTTGATTTGTCTTTGAATCATCTTTTCCTTTTATAATGAAACAAATGTTTTTTTTTTTTTTTTAAATAGAAAATAGAAAATAACACAAAACCATATATTCTAAAACAATATGCAAAAAGATACATGTTTTGGTAAAAAAAGATGTATGTGATCATTATGAACTTGAGGAGTTAATTGTTATGTTTCAGAAGTTTTAATTTACAATTAATACTGTTTATATTTTTATGCATTTGCTCAAAGATGTGTGATAGAAGTCCAAGGGCCAGATTTACTAAGCTGCGGGAAAGGAAAAATAGATATGTTGGTCATAGCAACCAATCAAATTCTAGCTCTCACCTTCCTATTACATACTAGAAAATGTCAGCTAGAATCTGATTGGTTGTTATGGGCAATATCTCCACTTTGTCTTTCCCACAGCTTAGTAAATCTAACCCTAATCTTATTTTTATAAGATTTTATAGATGAAGGATTCAAGAAACTTAGCAGCTGGGAATCTCCATGGGCCTGATCCAGCGCTACGAAAATTCGCAACGACGGGCGAATGCGAAAATACGCTCGTCGTATCATCCTACACGCCCCTAGCACTCCCATAGTAAAGTCCCTGCTTACGGCGGCTATACCCTACACTGGGTACGACCGTCGGCCGTACGAAAATTCGCAGAGAATACGCTGCGAAAATACGCTTAGCACGCCCATACTGTACAATTTAAATGGCTATCCCCGCCTCCCTGTAGTAAAACGGGCGCCCAGCCGACCATCGTAAAAAAAATACGCCCAGCGAGCGAAAAATACGCTAACGATACGCCCGCTATTCGCTCATGACGCTCAGGCGACCGGAAGCTGTCATACTGGGCATGAGCATTGCGAATTTTTTGCCGAAAATTCGCATACGATGAGCGTACGCTCGCTTGCGAGCGTTGCTCTGGATCAGGCCCAATGAGAGTTTGGGGTTAAGTTGGCTGTCACCATTGGAATCCTTGTAGATCCTCCAAGAGCTGTAACCATGCTGTAAGCTCTCACTATTTCGCTGTTGGGGTGTGGTTAGTCTCTAATATGCTCCATTTTATGTATTACTTTGTTTATATTATAAGGAACAAAAGAGGTTTGGCGCTCCAAACATACATTTGTTTATATTATGAAAGAGAAGCTGTAAAATGAGAGAAAAAGCACATATTTTTGCTTATTAACACTGGGGAATATTTTGCAGCCAGAACTACATATCTGGCAAAACCCATTTTACAAGCAATCGGGCTCAGGGTTGCCACAGATTGTTGCAGGTAACTGAAGGGGGGTTTCTAAAAATATATATGACAATGAATGTGTGGTGGGGTAGACAGTGAAGGTCATTTAGCCAATACCAAACCCAGATTTTTGTACCAACTTTCCAGGTTTTACCTATAGGAAATGTCCTTTTTATAAACGTAACATAACTGCCCACCATGGGGGTAGTTAATTAACCGCATTGCTGGTGGTAAGCATGACGTGTACACTACTTGTCCATTGTGGTAGCGGTAGAGCTTAAAATATAATGTATGTAAGTTTGAGGCTACTTTGTAAAACCCCCCTAAACGTTAATTAATTCAGATTTGTTAACAGTCTATAAAATAACATCTACAGGCAGAATTAAGCCTGGCAGTAAGTTTAGTTAAGCTTCAACTGCCCGGCTTTCTCAGTCATGTTGATTATTTCTATTCACACTATGGAAGTCACAGATCACCTCTATCATACAATGGACTCGAGGTCTTCTGTATCCTGTGTAACCATGGGAATCCTTGGTGCATTTGTACATTGTACTTTAGGGGTGTGTATGGGTTTAATGACAGAGCGATTGTGTGGCTGCTGAATGGCAACTGCTGGCAATTGCCAACTCCTTAGATAGCAGCAGAAACTCATGATTTCTGCACCAAAAGGCAAGTGTTTTTTTTACCTAACCCTAACCTCCACCCTCCCCTAACCCTCCATTTCCTGAAGGCTAACCCTAACCTTATCCAACTGCAGCCTGTAGCTATTGGGAACGGGTGGAGATAGGTACTCATTCCCGATAACAATTTTCTGTTTGCCAAGGTTTTCTACATTGATACAGTCGCTATTTAACTGGCGGCTGTATCAGGGGGAGACAGCCAGGACTATTGTCCCGGGCCCGGACATGATGGGGGCCCGCCGATATGTATCAGTGGTATCCTACCACCAATACTTGCTGTTCAGTGCTATTCAGTAGCCGGCCAATGCGAAGGGAACTTCTTCCCTGTGCACCAGCCTGCTCTTAATGCATGTCGGCCGGGCCCCGCCCCTATGTGACATTACCAATTACATCACATAGGGGGCAGGCCCCACAGCTGGGTCCTGGGACCCGCATTTGATGATGGTAGCTCTGCTGGTAGGACCGTCAGCAACATCACATGATTTAGGATATGTTTTCATTGGGGACACTGGACTGGATGCAGAATGATGAAAAACAACCAATTTATGTATCTAACTGCATGAGTACTCCATGCGTGTGCTCACCTTGCAACAACAGTTTGCTCAGAACTACATCTGCACCTGTCTTGCTTTTAATCTCAAACTCTGGATTAGTCCCTTAGAGATTGATCCAGACCTACGCTGGCTGGGGTTAAAACGCCAGCCAGCAGCGTAAAATCGGCTTAAAAGCCGATCTGCGCATGCACCCAGCAGATGTTGCCCGGCGTTGCTATGGAAACGCCCGATCATGGATCGGGCATCTGTAGCTTCAGCGCAGTAACGCTGGAGGGGGCGTCCCCCAGCGTTACTACACTGAGGTTAGTGCAGGTAGGCAGGGGGAGGGAGGGTAATGAGGCTGGGAGGCTTATTACGATAATGCTGTCGTCCCAGCGTATTTACACTCCCTTATGCCGGCTGAAGTTAGGGTAGCCTACAGCCGGTGTAAGGGAGTGTAAATATGATGGGGTAGGGGGAGTGTCAGGGGGAGTCCCACGATGTAACATTGAGCATTAGTACGCTCAGTGCTACATCGTAGGTCTGGATCATGCCCTTACTGTCTAAAATAAAATTCTTTAGAAGCTTAGATTGCTGCCTATAAGTCATTTTATTCATGGATCCATGGGCTGGAGTTTGAAATTAAGAGAGGAAAGTTACTCCTGGGTTAAACCATGTTGATTGCAGGGGAGTCATATTTCATCTGTTGCAAACAATAATAGAGTTGAGAGGTGATGTTTCCTATCCCAAGTCTAAATAACAGTGTAAAAGTAAAGCTGGTCAGTATCTGTGTGCAGTAAGCAATTCAAAGATATATCCCTGCATACAAAGTATACAATCAACTTGACTCTGCCTGAAATCAACATGGTTTTGCCTCTCTTAATTTTAATCTCCTTTTTAATCTGAATCCAGCCCCAGTAAATCAGTAAGTCAGAGATTTGGAAAATATTTACAGGGTCATCAGGACCCTGTTTTAAACAGATGCAGGTACAAGGTTCTAAATATTGGTTTACACTGTTAGAACAGTTATATACTCTATAAACATCATATTATTTTATAGATGTTTCTGAGGTGCAAGTAAGTTAGAATTGGATAACTGTGCAATTCGGTAATGAACAATTTTACCTGCTAAAGAGTTGCATCGATCTGCTGAATGTTCTGTAGATATACTACTGTATATGTGTCCCCTCACTGAATTTTATATAAGCAGGGAATAGATACATAAGGTTAAACAAAAACTAAAATTGGACTTTGCGAGAGTCGCTGCTGTAATAAAAATGCAATAAAACAAAGAACACATTTATTATGATTACCAGTTATATCATCTATAGATATTTTAATGACTTTGGGTGACAACGGATTCCATTTGTTTATTTAAAAAAAAATAGTTAATTGTTATCTCAGTTCAGTGTCATTGGTCATTCTTAGAAGCATAAGATGCATGTTAAAATAGCCAAAAGTGACATTTCCCATAGAACTTTGTGTAGCGTTTTATTGTAGCGACAGGTTGCAGCTGGCCTGTCTCTTGCTGTGTGCTTAGACTTGCACTTTGTTATCAGAATAGAACACATCTAGGCTAATGTGAAGAGTATAAAGAGGCCTGGGGAGTCATCGCTCCTTATTCTCTCTCCATTCTTCCCCCTTCTTCTGCTGTTGCACTCTGGATAATTGCAGTTTAATTGGGTGACAAGAAATGAAAACTGTGTCCACATTATCCTGGATTATCTCTTTTCCTTGAAGCCTGCCACCAACTGAAAGAAGCCCATTTATCAGACCAGTATCCAAAGGGATGAGATCAGTAGCTTCTGCCAGGCAGCAAAAAGTGTGAGAAAAGGGTAGAAAAGCGAGAAAGAAGCCTGACAGCTAAGAAAAATTATTTCAGTTGTTGATCATAGAGAAAGTTTATCTGATTCTTTACAAAATACTACGGAGGCTCCAAACGCTTTGCCTTGAGTAATGAACATTGACCAAGTTCCCTTCCTCTACTCGATCTGTTCCTGCACGGCCTCTCCTTTGTGTGGGCACAGTTCGACTTTAAAAGCCTCTTTCAGTCAGCATGAATACACTTCATTTTACCAAAAAGAACTTTGTATTGATAGCTGGAAAAAAGGGAGGTTGTTTAGAAAGGAACGGTAGACAATGAGTACAAAATGAAGAGCTTTCACTCCCCATTATGAGCTTGTCGCTCTATTCTTCTCAGCTGTTTATACATTCCCAGCACAATAATGACTCTTTGCAATAATATGTTTCCCCTTTTACACTATTCAGGTTGTAAAAAGGACCCTCACATCATGACCATGGCAATAAATACTATAGAAATGCGGCTATAATTTCGATTTGCATTCGGTGAGAAGATCAAGGTGAAAGTAAAGGCCAAAAAAGAATATTCTGCTAGTGTTCATTCATTGGGGAAAAGATCCAGGTAAATGAAGGACCTTGCTGCTGCACCACAAACCTTTTCAATTGCGGGAGCATTTGTGTGACTATTTTAGCCTAATGCACTGATTGTTAAATAGAAAGAGCAGTCTTTGAAATTGTCTGCGGCTCTCAAATCCCTGGATGCAGTGTCTAAACAGGAGTGGCTCTCATTCTGTAAGGAATAGAAGCATTTCCTTCAGTAAGCACAGTGTTCGTGAAGGTTAAAAAGGATATTGTGCTCATTCAAATGAATGTTTTTCAATAAAAAAAAAATAACTCATTAGCTATAAATGGTTAGTGTAAATACAAGGTAAATAACTCTTACAAACGCTATTCAGTACAAACAGGACTTTCTGTTATGACGAATACGACATGATTGTATTGTATATACATCCTACACATACAAATAATGTATTTTTAAAGGACTCAATTGATTCAATAATAGCATTGTTTAGATACACTTTTAGCTACATATATATATTTATTAAGCTTCATAATGTACATAATAGGGACATTGTATTGCATTGTGTCATGCCACTTTTATCGTTTGTTATTTACAGCAGTGGGCTGTAAGGTGGAACATGATATAAATAAGTGCTCTTGCTGAAAAATGCAGGTTACACTTCCAATCATACATAGAAATTTGCTCTATGTAAAAATTAACACAGCAATCAATAAATTAGGTATTTGCACAATAGTATTTTTTTTATGACCTTAGCAATCTCTATACACATCCCAGTTATGTAAATTAATAGCAAAATATCAAATAGTGAAACTAGTCAAAACACTAAATGGCCACCTTGGCAAGTTGTGCCATATTAGGCTCAGCCTCCTATCTACAGAGACACCAAGGGCCAGATTTACTAAGCTGCAGGTTTGGAAAACTGGAGATGTTGCCCATAGCAACCAATCAGATCCTAGCTCACTTTCCTATTACATGCTAGAGAATGTCAGCTAGAATCTGATTTGTTATGGGCAACATCTCCACTTTTTCAAACCGCAGCTTAGTAAATCTGGCCCAATTGTTTTCCAGTTGTAACAACAAATCGGAAACATGAAGACAAAACTATGAAAGACAGGAGTAAGTATTGTAAGGTGTATAAGAGATGATAGCTAGCCAAGATTATCAGGTATCACACACGGATATAGAGGTCTGGATTCATATTTACATCCGACAGCTGACTATGCAAGTGATGTGCGTAAGCCGGCTGTTGTGATTGCACTACGCATGCCAGATGTTACACGTCAGATTCACACTTCCTTCCCCCTCCTTATGTCTTCTGTAAGTTTATCCCTCCCACTTAGTGTGTTAGCTCACATGAGCAGGGCCCTCCATCCTGGTGTTTTTCCCTCCTCTACCACTCCCTCTCACTTAGTACCCTCTTGTCTCCCTCTGCTACCCTTTTACCCTATTGCCACCTGGTGTCTCTCTCTCAACCCTCACTGCGCTCTATCCCCTCCGCCCTGATCTGGCAAGCTTGACACTTTGCATTTTGCCTTGCTGTCAGTGCTTGCTTCACTTTATTGTATTTTTGTGATATTTTTATATTTATGTAGTATATTATATCCATTTTTTTTTATCTACATCTACATACATTAAATAGTATATTACAGGGCACCAGGAATCTCCACACAGTGAACACATTAAGGAGAACTGGGATGCCAGTGGGCATCATGCCAATGTTCAGATCTAGACCAGGCCTCCATTTAATGTCAGTCATATTGAGGTACATATATATTTGGAGATATATTCAAAACTTGTGAGAAAAATATTAGCAAAATGTAAAAAGCCACAGTCTTTATATGTACATGTTTATATGTATATGTACATGTTTTTCATTTATTCCTAGGTAATTGTCACGGAGTCAGTATGCTAGTTCTAGTCTAGCTACAGCTCTGTCTGGTCATTGACCCTCTGCTTGGCAGCTATTCACAATTCCCAACTCCAACTCTGTCCCTGCGTTCTTCCCTCAGTCATCTAGCAGTCACTTCTGATGCTTTGCTCCACAGATATCCCTTTCACATCTGTGAATACACTTTTCACATTACAACTCTGACCTGGAAAATTCTGGGACCCAGGTCTGCCCTGACAGTGTGAGACCCAGGTTTCTATAGATGAGACCCAGGTTAAAAAACCTAGGTCGCACCTTCACACTGCCACCCATTATGGGTCGGACCCGAGAATAACCCTTTTTTCTCCCGGGTCCAATTCCTGGATCATTAGACAAGGGTAGAGGTCCCCAGGACATTTCTCATCACACCTCAACCAGGGTCACTGGAGACTCGATCCGGGTCTACTGGCAAAAACACAGGTTTTTGCAGTAGATGTGAAAGGGGTATTAGGCTGGTAGGTATGGTCACAGCAAGAGATATCCTCCTCCCTTTTCCTGTCTCCACACATTCC
>WWET01000291.1:696762-710050 GCA_011038615.1 Limnodynastes dumerilii
TTGTCTATCCTGGTCTGTCCGTTAAGTGTTTGCTGTAGTTTGTCTAGTGCAGTCCCTTCTGCAACTGCTGCACCCCTGTACCCGCTATATCTCATCCTGACCCCGCTTGGCCCTGTTTCCTTTCCCGGGTATCCTCTAAGGTCTGTATCCAGAAGAAGTCTCATCAGCTCCAGTCTATCCCCACCATCAGGGGCTCTAGCGAAGACTCCAGACGGGCACTGGCTCTACTTACTGGTGAGTTACCTGGTTCATCTTTTGTCTGTCATTTGTGTTTCCTGTTACCTGCTCTGTCCGGAGAGAGATTACCCTAATTAGCGTAACAGATCCCTCACCGTTCTCAAGATCATTGATATCCCATGAGGTTAGATCTTAAATGGAGCCCCAGGTCGATGGAAATTGTCAGTGATCTTGTATTTCTTCAATTTTTTTTATAATTGCGCCAACAGTTGATCTCTTCTCACAAAGCTGCTTTCCTATTGTCGAGTAGTTCATCGCAGCCTTGTGCAGGTCTACAATCTTGTCCCTGGTATCCTTAGACAGCTCTCTGGTCTTGGCCATGGTCGAGAGGTTGCAGTCTGACTGTTTGAGGGTGTGGACAGGTGTGTTTTATACAGATAACCAGTTCAAACTGGTGCCATTAATACAGGTAACGAGTGGAGGATAGAAGAGCTTCTTAAAGAAGAAGTAACAGGTCTGTGAGAGCCAGAATTCTTGCTGGTTGGTAGGTGTCCAAATATTTATTTAGTACAAGAACATACAAGTAAATTTTTAAAAATCAGACAATGTGATTTCCTGATTTTTTTTTTTTGCAGATTCTGTCTCTAACAGTTGAAGTGTACCTATGATGGAAATTACAGACCTCTCATCTTTTTAAGTGGGACAACTTGCACAATCGGTGGCTGTCCAAATACTGTGTGTGTTTATTTATAGATAAAAAGTAACACACAAAAAAATATTTTATCCTTTAACTCAGGTCACTCCTCCTGATGTGCAGGCCGACTGGTGGCAGGAAGATGTCATGTTGTTCATCTCCCAGTCAGCCTGTGCATGTTATTTCAGCTATTGCCATCCAGTTACCCTCAGCTGTCTAGAAGATTGGATGTCAGTAATTGACATCTTAACTGTAATCAAACTATTACAGCTGCAGCCGTGATATGGTGTACTTAAAAGAAGGTCATCATTCACAGAAATCCATCCTCCTAGAGAGCTTGATTAGCGCAGAAGACTGAATATTTGTGGGGGGCCCCTTTGTATGTGGGGGCCCGGGGTATCTGCCCCAAACTCAGTGTGGTTAATCCAGCCCTGGTCACATAGTTTTGGAAAATTATACGAACTGTACCAGCAAATATAACAAACTCTCATCACTTTTATCACTACATCTTATCAGTATATAGTAAGCTAGATAAATATCAGAATCCATAGTTCAGGGAAGTCACCATAAATTTATCCTTAACAACATTGGGGCCTCAGATGGGATAACATCCCGCCACAGTGATACTATATAGGTCAGTTGTAACAGGTCAGTAACAGTGCAGGTTTACTGCTCCGTTACTTTTATCTTATAAAGTAATAATAAATAACAATTTTGGGAACTTATTGAATAATATTTATTACTATTCTAACCAATATAATATATCATGAAGTAAAATACAAAAATTACAGACAACAAATGGTGGATTTGGATTTGCACCGATTGTGCAAGTTGTCCCACTTAAAAAGATGAGGGGTCTGTAATTTCCATCATAGGTACACTTCAACTGTGAGAGAGAGAATCTGCAAAAAAAAATCAGGAAATCACCTTGTATGATTTTTAAACAATGTATTTGTATATTTTTGCGGAAAATAAATATTTGGACAATCAAAAAGTTTAACTCAATACTTTGTAATGTAACCTTGGTTGGCAATTACAGAGGTCAAATGTTTCCTGTAGTTCTTGACCAGGTTTGCACACACTGTAGCAGGTATTTTGGCCCACTCCTCCATGCAGATCTTCTCTAGATCTGTCATGTTTTGGGGCTGTCGCCGGGCAACATGGACTTTCAAATCCCTCCACAGATTTTCTATTGGGTGGAGGTCTGGAGACTGCCTAGGCAACTCCAGGACCTTGAAATGCTTCTTACGGAGCCACTCCTTAGTTGTCCGGGCGGTGTGTTTGGGGTCATTGTCATGCTGGAAGACCCAGCCACGTCCCATCTTCAATGCTCTTACTGAGAGAAGGAGGTTTTTGCCCAAAATGTCACGATACATGGCCGCATTCATCCTCTTCTTAATACGGATCAGTCGTCCTGTCCCCTTTGCTGAAAAGCAGCCCCAAAGCATCCCTGTCCCCCGAAAAGCAGCCCCAAAGCATGATGTTTCCACCCCCATGCTTCACAGTGGGTATGGTGTTCTTGGAATGCCACTCATCATTCTTCTCCCTCCAAACACGGCGAGTGGAGTTTATACCAAAAAGTTCTATTTTAGTCTCATCTGATCACATGATATTCTCCCAATCCTCCTCTGGATCATCCAGATGGTCACTGGCAAACTTTAGACGGACCTGGACATGTGCTGGCTTAAGCAGGGGGACCTTTCGGGCACTGCAGGATTTGAATCCATGACGACGTAATGTGTTACTAATGGTAACCTTTGTGACTGTGGTCCCAGCTCTCTTAAGGTCATTGACCAAGTCCCCCCGTGTAATTCTGGGCTAATCCCTCACCGTTTTCAAGATCATTGATACCCTACGAGGTGAGATCTTGCATGGAGCCCCAGGTGGAGGGAGATTGTCAGTGACCTTGTATTTCTTCCATTTTTTTTATAATTGTGCCAACAGTTGATCTCTTCTCACCAAGCTGCTTGCCTAATGAGTAGCTCATCCCAGCCTTGTGCAGGTCTACAATTGTGTTCCTGGTGTCCTTAGACAGCTCTCTGGTCTTGGCCATGGTGGAGAGGTTGCAGTCTGACTGTTTGAGGGTCTGTGAGAGCCAGAATTACTGGTTGGTAGGTGTCCAAATATTTATTTTCCACAAGAATATACAAGTAAATTGTTTAAAAATCATACAATGTGATTTCCTGATTTATTTTTTGCAGATTCTGTCTCTAACAGTTGAAGTGTACCTATGATGGAAATTACAGACCTCTCATCTTTTTAAGTGGGACAACTTGCACAATCGGTGGCTGTCCAAATACTGTGTGTGTTTATTTATAGATAAAAAGTAACACACAAAAAAATATTTTATCCTTTAACTCGGGTCACTCCTCCTGATGTGCAGGCCGACTGGTGGCAGGAAGATGTCATGTTGTTCATCTCCCAGTCAGCCTGTGCATGTTATTTCAGCTATTGCCATCCAGTTACCCTCAGCTGTCTAGAAGATTGGATGTCAGTAATTGACATCTTAACTGTAATCAAACTATTACAGCTGCAGCCGTGATATAGTGTACTTAAAAGAAGGTCATCATTCACAGAAATCCATCCTCCTAGAGAGCTTGATTAGCGCAGAAGACTGAATATTTGTGGGGGGCCCCTTTGTATGTGGGGGCCCGGGGTATCTGCCCCAAACTCAGTGTGGTTAATCCAGCCCTGGTCACATAGTTTTGGAAAATTATACGAACTGTACCAGCAAATATAACAAACTCTCATCACTTTTATCACTACATCTTATCAGTATATAGTAAGCTAGATAAATATCAGAATCCATAGTTCAGGGAAGTCACCATAAATTTATCCTTAACAACATTGGGGCCTCAGATGGGATAACATCCCACCACAGTGATACTATATAGGTCAGTTGTAACAGGTCAGTAACAGGTTTACTGCTCCCTTACTTTTATCTTATAAAGTAATAATAAATAACAATTTTGGGAACTTATTGAATAATATTTGTTACTATTCTAACCAATATAATATATCATGATGTAAAATACAAAATTACAGACAACAAATGGTGGACAATAGTCCAGGCAGAAAAATGTAAATCCTGATTTAAAT
Source organism: Limnodynastes dumerilii (assembly GCA_011038615.1). NCBI lineage: Eukaryota > Metazoa > Chordata > Amphibia > Anura > Limnodynastidae > Limnodynastes > Limnodynastes dumerilii. Next base: position 700,733 of record WWET01000291.1, read on the forward strand.
CCTTTAAAGGATCTCGGTGTACCTTATGGTAACACAGAGTGGTCATACAAGATTGTAAGGTGGTAGCAGTATCCAGCATGGATGGTCAGACACTTCAAGACTTAGGAGAAAAAAGGGTCTGTGTAACTCTTAAACTCACTTTCTATGTAATTTAAAAGCATTAACAAAAATTTGGTTTCAAATGGATATAGTTTAGCAACAAAAAGGTTGTTATATATGTTTATAATGTTTATTTATATTTATAGAACTATTATACAGGGATTATGTGATCAATGAACTGAATTTATTACTATTATATTGAACACAAACGACTATGCACAGGCTAATGTTTTAAAGACATAGGGCCTGATCCAGACCTACGACCGCGAGCGCCCGCGAGCGTAACGTATGTTCGCCCGGGCGTATAAACTTTCACGCCCATGACACTCCCATTGATTGTACCGACTTAAGGCGGCTGAACCCTACCCTAACTTTTTCAAGCGTCCGTGCGAATTTTTGTACCGATACGCTGGTCGTACGGGGCTTAGCACGCCCATCCTGTACAATTTAAATGGCTATCCCCGCCTCTGTGTAGTAACTTGAGCATCCGGACTACCGTCGTACAAAACGCACGCCCCTTGGGTGAAAAATACGCTTAAAATACGCTCGCTGTACGCTCATGTCCTTCGGACAACCGGACGTTGTCATACTGCACATGCGCAGTGCATTTTTTTTGCCCGTTTTTACGCTCACGATCGGCGTACGATCGCTTGCGGCCGTAGGTCTGGATCAGGCCCATACTGTATAAACTCCCACAATTGAGGAGGTGCAAACCTACAGCTTCAGCAATAAATGTAACAACCATAAAAATAGATCAGAAGAGAGTCTGATCAGAAAAGAAAAGGAAAAGCTGTTTTAAGGTGCACTTAGTCTTACAATATAACCATAGAAATCTCAGTACACTGAAAGTTTGTCTTTAATTTTGTCCAAATAGGATAAAAAACATCAACAATAGCGAAATATAAGGTAATTACATGAACTGATAAATACAAAAGTGACAGCAAAAATAATTTGCAGCATAGCACAATACAAATAGACACCGCTAAACTGGACCCACTAACTGAGAAGAAAAACTGGAACCTCTCCCTATATGACAGCTAGCGGCCTCACGGCCAGCACTTTGCCTTTTCCGAGGTCAGTAGCTCTCCCTTACCTACACTGAGTATGGACAAGGATCCCAGGGGTTAAAAGTGGTAATAAGGCACCTCCACCGGTGCACACGGAGGAGATGCGTGGTCTAAAGCGCGTTTCGCCAGTCGTCGGCTTTCTCAAGGGCTGCAACAGCTTTTCCTTTTCTTTTTCTGATCAAACTCTCTTCTGATCTATTTTTGTGGTTGTTACTACTATATTGATCAAGATCTCCCCGTACTATATTTCTAGAAAGTGTTTTACATAAAAAAAATCGTTAAATCTTATGAACACATATATTACAAATCTGGTCATTTAACAAAAATATAAGCTCTATTTTTCTTATTTTGTATATGTATTATGAAATAAAAAAATGGGGATATATACAAGCGCTAAGACAATAAAACAGTGCTGCTGCTGGTCTCCCTCCAAGGGTCTACCACCCTGAAAAAACAAATGTGAACAAGAAAAAAAGAGGGCAGTGCAGCGCTGATTACCCTCTTTTTTTCTTGTATATGTATTATGCCCATTTGTTTTTAAACTGCTTAAATATTTTTTTTAATGAATATACTTTAATGCTTTTAAATTACAAAGGTAGTGAGTACACCAAAAGTGAATTTTTCTATGTTTTTAAGTTTTTTGTCCTAAGGTCAAAATAAAATTCTCCATTAAATAAAAGTAGCCTCTACATGGGGTATATTATATTCAGTACGGGTGCTGTGTGTAATGTCTGGTGGTCTCTAGGGTACAGTTTGTATTGTATGGCAGCCACTAGGATGCAATGGGAATTGTATGATGGATATTAGAGTGCAGTATGTACTGTGTGGTGTCATGAGGGTTCTATTTTTATTGTATTGTGGTCATTGGGATGTAGTTTACATTGTATTGTAGTCCCTAGGGGGTAATGTTTATTGTATAGTGGTCACAAAGATGCAGTATGTATTGTATGGTAGTCACTAGGGTGCAATGGGAATTGTATGGTGGATATTAGAGTGCAGTATGTGTTGGGTGGTGTCAGGAGGGTTCTCATTTTATTGTATGGTGGTCACTAGGATGCAGTGTGTATTGTATTGCGGACAATGGAATGTAGTGTGTATTGTATTGTGGTCATTAGGATGTAGCTTACATTGTATTGTGGTCACTAGGGGGTAATGTTTATTGTATAGTGGTCACAAAGATGCAGTGTGTATGGTAGTTATTAGTGTGCAATGTATAGCAGTATAGTAGTAACTAGGATGCAGTGTGTATTGTATGGTGTCCACTAGGGTAAGTATTGGTCTGAAAATCACTTAAAACTATTAGCCACTCATGTTTGTATTTTAACCTCTAGTTTTACTTGTTTCACTGAGTAAAATGGGAAAAGTAATGCAAAGTGGGGAGAATGATGTGACAAAGGGATATAATGTGTAGAGAGCAACGTGACTGTGGTGGTGTAATATGTAATGTGGAGAGAGTTGTGTGACTGTGAGGGTGTAATATGTAATGTTGGAAGAGTGATTTGACTGTGGTGGTGAAATAATGTAGGGGTAGTGGAATGACTATGATGATTAAAGCAGGGGAAAGTGATGTGACAAAGAGGTAAAATATGTAATGTTGGGTGTGTAGTGTGACTGTGAGTATGTAATTTGTAATGGAAAGAGTACAGAAGTATAGTTCAATTTTAATCTTTAAAAAAGACAAAAGCACTTCAACGTCACACCATAATATGGGGTGGGAGATGCAATAAATACTTAGTGATGGTCCTGGAGTGGAGTATAATGGACATATAATGGGATTGCAACATATTACTAGGTCTGGTTCTAGAATGGATTAAAAACCTCTAATCTACAAAAATATAAATCTAAGCTTTGAAAGAAAGTAGGATTGATTTATTTTATTTACGATAAATTCTGACCATTTCTGACTAATTCTGTAGGGCAATTTATTTATTTATTTATCTATTTATTATTTATTTATATTAACTTTCTCCTGTCAGCTTGCATGAGCCTGACTAATCTACTCGTACATTGCTGGTTTGGCATTAACAATAATTGAACCTCTGACCATGTTATGCTTTGAGTTGCTGCCGTGTGTGTGTGTGTGTGTATTTTTTCCTATTTTTGCTTGTAAAGCTGCCACCCCAGTTAAAATATTGTGCATGTCTCTGCAGTTATCTTGCTTGTTTCTATGTCTTATGTTATCTGCCCTCCAGCTGTATCAGTGTATAGTCTGGTATGTCTGCATTTCCTATTAACCTTTACCCTTACTACCCGATTTCCTATCTGCATTGTACAGACTTAGACTAAAGCAAATCATTAGGGGTCTATTTTGATATTTTTGTATTTAAATATATTTTATTTTATTTCTGATTTATTTGCTTGCCAAAAAATATATGTATATTAGAGTGATTTGTTTTCATTGATCCAAGAATTAATGTCAATAATAAATAATGCAGTTAAACAGAAGTTAAATGTGGTGACTCTAAATTTACTCAGCCTCCAGATTAACAAACATGGTTGTGTATTGTAATGCTTATCATCATTTTGCTAATAGATACATGTGATCAGCATTGAACGCTGGATTGTTGCAATATTCAACATATGAACACTTCATCTGAAGTCGAGAGCTTCATACACAGGGTCAAAAATATCATGTAATGTATTTACGCTAGCCGATGACGTAAAATTGCCGATTTGTATTTACTGCACATGCAGATGTTACGCCACTACGTACCATGAGCGTAACTACGAATGAAGGGGCGGCGGGATCCATGCGTCACCCGTAGTTACGCTTTGTAGGTGGAGGTTGGCATTTAAATCATACAGTATGGGTCGGGTCACGTATGTGAATCTATTACGTACCTCAGTACGTAAATGTTAAGGTAGGGTTTTGGAAGCGTAAAAGTGCGTACTAGACGAGTGCTTAGAAAATATGCTAGCGAAAATACGCTACACGTTCTAACGTAACAAGCCCGTTGGTCTGGATTTACCCCATAGACAGTAAAGGCAGATATGAGCCACATGGCCCAACCAGTCTGCCCAGTGGTTTATTTAAAACTATACTGACCCTAGACCCTATTTAGGATATCTTTATATTTATCCCATGCAAGTTTAAACTGTTCTACTGTGTTAGCCTCAACACAGTCATCGTGAATGACAATTGGACAGGTGTATATGAAGGATATTACATATTATAATGTAAATGTACACAGTATCAGGCATGGTGCGCATCTAATTCTATTTATTGACACAATATCTCATAGGCTTCCTCTTCTTCTCTTCTTCATAGCATTATCTTCCTAAGATGTCGACTTATGGACAGAGGGGTAGATCCAGAACTACGTGTGTGCATACGTATATTAGCGGAGTGTATTTTCGTACACGTAAGTTCGCTACACTCCCCTCGGCACACCCCTTGCACAGACGTATTTTGTCAAAATACGCTACCCAAAACCTTTCAAACGTAACAGCATACGTCCGCAAACGGACGTACTGACTACGTGAACGTACGCAGCTAAGCACGCCCATACTGTACTATTTAAATACTCCCCCCCGCCTACTTAACGTAAAACGCACGTATAGTTGACTAACGTAAATTTGGCACGCCCACATGTAAGTATTTACGTGACACATATGTGAATTTCCCATACGTTCACAATTACGCAACGTGAATGTGCGTATTTTCTATGGTGCGCATGCGCAGTGCGTTCTAAACTGCGATTTTACGTCTCCGCCACGCGTAAATTCGCAGAGAAGCGTAGTTCTGGATCTACCCCAGAGTCTGTACTAATGAAATTATATATAGACAGAAAAGGAACAGTTCATTTGCAATGGTGAGAGAGACTGGTCAGAAATTGCTCAATATATTATAGAATGGCAGTTACTTTATTTTAAACGTACATATTTTTTTAATACTTTGAAGAATCATCTGCGTGTACAGAGCAGTTCTTTACCATGAAGACACACAGACAATACATAAACATTTCTCTATGTGTTTAGAAGCGAATAAATAGATGCATTTACACATAATTGAATGATCTGCATGAACGCATATTCTGTGATAAGCTAATTCACTATTTAGTGATAAACCTTCCTGTTTTACTATATGCAAATACAGTATATTTACAATATTAATTATACACAAATACAGGAACACAAACTGAAAGGATCTCTTTACTGGAATGGTGTATATGTAATGGTATATCCTAAAAAATATAAAGGACTGTGGATATGTGTAGGGTTTGCAAATTTTAACCAACAAATGAAAATAAATAAATAAATAAATGTTTGGAGTTATTTTTCACACCGGACAAATTTCCTATTAATTTGGTTCACTTGGGTCACTGTGTAAAGCTAGGTACACGCTGGCTGTTTTCTAACAATTCGATGATCTTTATCCCCTACTTTACCCCCTGACTTTGTACACACTACAAAGATTTTTAGCTGAACCTGTCCCATAAACCCCTGCTGCAATGATATGTCCACCCACAAAGGCCCCTGCAGCAGGAAGAAGAATGGGAATCGTCTGAAGCAAGTTAAGATCATGACATAGTTTGATTGCATCTTTTGGAAAGTTTATAAGATGCCATCAAACAATGTTGTGTACTTTGATGTATACTAATACTGGGGCATATTAATTTCATCTATCAGCTTTCTATCCAAAATCTAGTAATAAAACAAAAACAAATTACAAAAAAAACATAAACATTTTATTGGGTCTTATAAAAAGAAAATGTTGCTCAATTTTTGGTTAAAATTCCATGATCCCATAACAATAAATCTAGTTTTTCCTCTAGGTAAACCATTGCTTGGACTTTAAAGTCTTGGACATTATCCCCAAATTATTATACCTGAAAGTATATACCTAATCCAAACCTAGTCTGAAATACATATATACCCTATTCCAATGTCACTAAAACACTTGCCCATGGATGTCAACAATATAAAATCCAGTAGAAAACAAATATTCTTAGGTTTGACCTGGTGTATTATTTTTTAATTTAGAGTGCACTAACTTTCTATAAAGTGTAATATTTGTTATACATTACCTAATATCTGACTACATTCATTTATTTGTAGATATTTTTTGAAAAGACAGTTATTTTAAAATATACTGATAAGATATGTACTATATACAGGACTTCAGTGATAAATGGGAGAGAGAAAGACCAAAGTATTGGGCTTAAGTCTAAACACAGCATAATTATCCATATAGCGACCTATAAAAAGATGAATGAGACTTGTGTGGCTGTAAACCCTTGTGTTGGTATATACACTATATGGACAAAATTATTTGGCTACACCTGTCAAGTTTTGAATTCTGGTGTTTTAATCAGACCCGTTGCCACAGGTGTATAAAATCAAGCACATGGCCCAGTCTCCATTTACAAACATTAATAATACAAAATGGATCATTCTGAGGATCTCAGTGACTTCAGGTGTGGTAATGTGATAGGATGTTACCTTTCCAATAAGACGGTTTGTGCAATTTCATACCTGCTGTATATTCCACGGTCACCTATATGTGATATTATTAGAAAGTGGAAGCATTTAGGAACAACAGCAACTCAGCCACGAAGCGGAAGACCGCATAAAATCACAGTCAATGACTGGTACATGGTGCGGAAAATCCCCAGCACTCTTCTGATTCCATAGCTGAACAGTTCTGAACTTCCACTGGCATTAATGTTAGCACAAAACTGTACAGTGGAATCTAAATGGAATGGGTTTCCATGGCTGAGCAGCTGCACACAAGCCTCATATCAGCAAGTCCAATGCCAAGCATCAGATGGAGTAGTGTAAATCACACCGACACGGGACTGTGGAGCTGAGGAATTGTGTTCTGTGGAGTGATGTTACATGCTGACTACATTATGCCAACTGTGAAGTTTGGTGGAGGAGGGATAATGGTATGGGGCTGTTTTTCAGAGTTTGGGCTACTTCCCTTATTTTCAGTGATGGGCAATCTTAAGGCTTAAGCTGATTTTGGACAATGCTATGCTTTCAGCCTTGTGGCAACAGTTTGGGGAAGGTCTTTTTCGATTCCAACATGACTGTGCTCCAGTGCACAAAGCAAGGCTTATAAAGAGATGGTTTGATAGGTTCAGTGTTGGGAGCACTTGGCCCACACAGAACTCTGACCTCAACCCCATCGAGCACCTTTGGGATAACCTGACAGAGATTGCGAGCCAAGTCTTCTTGTCCAACATCAGTGCCTGAACTCATAAATGCTCTACGGAATGAATGGGCACAAATTCCCATAGAACCACTCCATAATCTTGTGGAAAGCCTTCCAAGAAGAGTGCAGGCTATTATAGCTGCAACTGTAACATGTTTTTGTTCCCTCCATCCATAGACAAAATGTTGTCTAAAACCACTTGGAAAAAGGGGCCAAGCTTTAGAGTAAGCATAACTGAAAGTGTATGGATCTTTTAGAAGTAGTTCAGAATTCTAAGATTTAGCTAGAATGCCATTTTCCCATAATAGAAGTGTCAGGATGTTTATCTTGTCAGAATTTTACCAGTCCGGTTCATAAGAATGGCTCCCAAGCTCAGATTTCTTAATGGTGTAAGAGATTTAGGAAGACCAGTCTTCTTTTTCCCGTAGTGACTGGAAAGGTTAGTGGCAGAGAAATCAAAGAAGATACATCAATATAGAGAGTTTCCAGAACACAGTGATTTTGACTATAAAACCGGTTGTCCTGAGCACAGCAACAAGCATAACATTTTAGAAATGTTAGCAGTTCATTTTATTTTTTCAAAGTAAAAAAAAGATAAATCTGTCAATAGCTGAAAGAAGAAAAGAACAGTTGGAACTAACAAGAATGTAAAGTTAGGAATAAGAGGAGAGGTAAACGCTCAGGAAAGATGTCATAGCAGGGAAGCCATTTCCAAGAGTATACAAAGAACAGCAATAAGTTTGACATTTTGTAATATTGGTTGCTCATTTACCCAAGTCTAAAATATTGCTGAAACGTAAGATTCTCTATTGTAAAAGAGTCTCCAGAGACTAATGTATTCGTTATAGTAAAGAGCTGTCCTTCAATGTTTAATTCATTTATAATATTTGTTAATATAGTTAAATGGTATTTAGTTGCTGCTTTGGAGCTATGCACTACTATGTATGGCCAAGTTTACGTTTGCAAACTGTATTATATTGACTTTTTAAGCAAAAATAATGATTTAGCTAGATGTCAGTTTTAGATTATATCTATTCATTTACATATGTATATTTCTATGTCAACTTATTTTTTGTGGTGTTGGAGAGCAGAGAGTAAGAATGCTATCTGTAAATTGTTGATGAGGGAAGAATGCTAGATATACCTTTACTTTGCCGACTGTTCTTACCATCAGACAGAAGGTCACACACTTTGTTATAAAAAAAAACACTTGTCTGAATGTTCAGCCCCACTGTACTGCTGCATATGTATGCAAATGGTTCCACTTAGATGTCCAGCACTAATAATAGCTTACACTTTCTTAAACAGCATGTGCACCACTAATACCATGCTCACACTGCCGCCCCGGCAATATCCTGGGATTTTCAACCCGGGTTATTGCCGGCACACACATCAGCCCAGCTCCTGAGACCCCTGTTCACACTGCTGCTTAGACACAGGAAATTCCTGGGTCAGGCCCGTTCACACTGAACACGGGTCTGCCCTGGCATTAGTGGCTGACAAAAGATGAGGTAATTTAAAGGCGACTTTTTTTTACTATTGATGTCATGTAAAGGCGTCTCACTCCCCTCAAACTGCTTCTTTCAGTGAGACCTGGGTTGAAAAACCCGTGTCGTACCGTTCACACTTGCGGCTACCCGGGTCGGATCTGGGAATAACCCTCCAAATGTCCCGGGTCAGTAGACCCGGGTAGCAGCAGGCGCACCCATTCACACTGAGCCATGACCTGGGTTGTCAGGGCTTGCACCGATAATATCAAGGGTTTTTGGCTCAGCGTGAATGGGGTATAAACACATTCTGCAAAATTCCATGTTTGGCACTTAAAGCCCTTTGTGACTTTTGGTTTGGGAAAACATCATTGTCACAGGACAATGGGGGAATTCCAGTGAGCCTGGACAGATATCTTCAGAAGCCTTCAAGATCCCTTTGAACAGAAAAGGTGTAGAAGCACAACTGATAATGTAAGACCAAAGCCAGATATCCCATGCCGGATTC
>WWET01000291.1:713339-733388 GCA_011038615.1 Limnodynastes dumerilii
AAGAAAACCCCCCCCCCCATAAATTTTTCCCTGGTGTAGTGGCAACAACCAGACCTGCATTAGACTGGTGGCAGTATGATATAAGAAAACCAATTTTCCCCATGATTTTGCCTCTACCAGCCTAGCTTTGCAGCACTAGTGAAGCTGTTATTATTATTATTATTATTATAGCTTTTAATACAAATCTTTCGGTTCTACTAATTGCTTAAATGTGAGTTTGCTATCTGCAGAATTAGAAAGTCACAACTATATTTACCATTCATGAAATAATGTGCTCTAATTCTGTGCAGCTTTTTTTGGGTGCAATTTCGGTTGGTTTTGCACCAACTCCAAATCAGGACCTATGTGTTATGGAACTGTATGTGCCATGGTAATCAAATGGTACTTAGCAAATGTGAATTTGCTTCGATGAAAATCCTAAGGAAAACGGAGAGATTGATGTGTCTGCTCTAAGATTTAGTGGTATAGAATGATTTAAGTCTAACCCCTCAGATTTTGTGAAAATTGCAGACCCTTAAAACTCACATTACAAGAAGCATTTTTATTTTAAAAGTGCGGTTTCAAAACATTGCATGTGAACATGTACCTTGATATATACAAAGTGGCAATTAGCTCTGCATGGTCACATGTTTTGCAGTTCCTAAATTACCTACTATAAAATTACAAGGAAACAAGGATTGTTTGGTAAATGGTTATTGGGCATTGCAGATAGATAGATAGATAGATAGATAGATAGATAGATAGATAGATAGATAGATAGATTAGATAGATAGATAGATAGATAGATAGATAGATAGATAGATAATTTGATGAACATGGATACTTAAGGAACTGAGATTGACTGAGGTTTAAGCTTTTCTGTAGTTGTAAAATTATCCTTTGATAGAGAGGACTGAATCAGACACACATTGAAAAGGCCCATATAACCCGCTGTCACTGGCACACCACTGCAAAGCATTCTTTTCTTCCCGTCTTTCAGATACTAGTTCTTTTGTGTTAGCCTGTGGAGAATGTGTACTAGCCCCTAACTTTCCCTATTCTGATCCATTTCTTTCAGGCTCGTTTTACAAAGCTACTGGAAGCTAATTGAAATAGTCCTTATACTGTTAGTAAAAAAAAAACCCAAGACATTATTTTGTTCTTTTAAAAAAAAGAGATTGATGGGTGTAATTTTGTGCATAAAGTACAATTTCAAAATGAAACATAAAGGCTATCTGAATATTTGCTGAATTGTTGTATAATATAGTCTCATTAGAGTGAATACAATTGCTGTTACTAGTTCCACTGTCCTGCTAGGATGCAAAACTTTCTGGCAATTTTCACAGACTAAGATGGGATATGGTGGCATATAATACACTATAAGATACATGATACATTTCTGTATAATAGCAGAATTTAACACACAGCAACTCATACGTTACGACACTTAACTCTGAACGTACGTACCACACTACTATCAACAGCGTAACTACGAACAAAGGGGCGTGCCAGCCATACAACACCCGTAATTACACTTCGAAGGCGGGGGGAGGCATTTAAATCGTACAAGGTTAAGGCCCTGTGGTCTTCTCCTAAAGAGGGGAGTGCCAGTAGGACATGTGAGACCGGATTCAGATTCCCGCATGCTTTCCGTGCTTGCAGGGGTCTAAAATTACGCGAGACAGAGGGGAGTGCACACCCCCTGTCACTCCCCTCTGTTGTGCTGGCTTTATGGCAGCTTACGCTGACATAAGCCTGCCTTAAATGCGGCGTGCGGATCAGTGGTCGTACGAGCCCCCTCCCACACTGTACACTTTACATGCTACGCTCCGCCCGCTTTAGCATGCGCCCTCCAGTGAAGGCAGGACACTTACGCACCTTGCATGTCCTGCCGTTATTAGATCTGAATACGGCCCGTGGATATTAATAAAATTAAATGTACATGCATAGATATCCAATGTACCAAAACCACATAAAATAAACTCAGTTTCTCACTGGTCTAAAATTCTAAGAATCTAAGGCAGAGATGTAAAAAAAAGTCCCATCTCTGCCTTAGATTCTTAGCATTTTAGACCAGTGAGAAACTGAGTTTATTTTATGAGGTTTTGGTACATTGGATATCTATGCATGTACATTTAATTGTATTAATATCCACATGTCCTACTGGCACTCCCCTCTTTAGGAGAAGACCACAGCGCCTTAACCTTGTTTCCTCACATACTCGTTTTTATTACAAATTTTTTGGGAGATTTTGAGACATCCCCCGGTCATAAGGTTCGGCTGTGAGGAGTCTGTGGCGTGCTTGTTTTATCAGACCATCTACATTGTTTACATTTAAATCATACAGTATAGGCATGCTTAGGTGTGTAAGTACGTGCAGCCATTACGGACGACAGGAGTTACGCATTGAAAAGTTAAGGTAGAGTTTGGAAAGCGTAACATGGCTAAACTACGTACAACCGAGGGGAGTGTCTAGTAAATACGCTATGCTAGGGTAGGGAACATGCTTGAGACGTAGCTCTGGATCTGGCCCTTTGTCTGTTCCCAATTTTTACAATTGATTTGTAAGTCTACAATGTAATACGGTAGCTTTTTCTTCTTTTTTCTTCTTTTTTTTTTTTTGTTCTTCTTTTTCTTAATTTTTTTTATGGATTTTGAAAATGATCTTACATTCCACCTGATCAGTAACAAGAGATAGATGATATGTTTTAATTCCATATCTATGTACCGGATCCAGAGTTAGTAACTTTATGTCATTTACGCACGCAAGGTATGCACCCTCCAGATGTTACGCTATTGTTACGTAAGTGTTCCGTACAATGCCATTTCCTAGGAAGTGGACTGTGCTTCCCCTCCGCCTGCTAAATTGGGTGGGGGAAGCACGCTAATTGTACAGTGTGTGAGAGGTATCCCACAATCGTGTGGATCAGCGATCTGATGGGCCGCTGATCCGCACGCTTTACTAAAGGCAGGCTCATGGCAGCGTAAGCTCGAGAGAGAGGGGAGTGAAAGAGGGGAGTTCACTGTCGGATGGACAGACTCCCGCATGTATGGAAAACGCGCAGGAGTCTGGATCCGGTCTTATGTTTCCTGTCACAAGGTTGCAGTGGAGGTGACAAAGCATTGTCATGAGCACATTTGTATAAAGAATAACACCTATGCTATTCCTACTTATTCAGGAATAATGGTGACTCAAACAGCTATTATTACAAGTCAAGATACATCATGGAAATGACAACAAAGCCATGCTCTACATCATGGGATGCCTATGGAAATTCAAAAGATAATGGCACCTTTATATAGGATAGAAATTGTGACAATAGGCAGAAGAAAATTGCTAGTTTTCCATGTGCCTTATCACCCAGGAGCTGATGATTTCATTTAGCTAATGAATGGTTTGTTAACAGAGCGACTGAGTAAACTCATATCTACTCATACTTAGAGGATAAACTGCTTTCACACTCTCTCACATCTGCAACAAAAGGCAATAACATCAGATTTTCCTTTTTATTTAAATTAATATACATCTGGAAATGATAGCAATGGCAGATGAAACCAAACAAAATGCAAGCCATGGCCATCATGGAAATGGTTATTGGATTGGTTGCCAAGAGCAACATCTTCATTTTTCCTTTTGAGAAGTTTAGTAAATCTAGCCCTAAGAATCTTTCCACTATTGACATAATAATGACCCAGTCCTGTATAGCAATGTGAAGTATCTAGAATATCCAGGTAGAAGTAATCATCAGCAAATGCATTGGTATTTTGCAAATTAAGAATCATCATAACCTTTTATTCTTTTATTAGTGATGGCTGGCACTTGCAATTTTATGTACAATATGAGCTAAATCTCACAGATTGATTTTATGTATAAAGTCCAATAAGCATTAATCTATATTACCAAGTGCAACCTCTGCAAAATAAAGGATATATAATCCTAGGAACACAAACACTCCTTCCTTAATGGGCACACATTACTTCACAAAATGCATATACTGTATCAGAAGACAAAATTCAGGTTAAACCTAGGAATGCGTACGGTTCTTCCTTAGTATGCATGTATTACACCCCAAAATGGATTTTACAGAAAAATACTGTTTAATCCTAAAAATCTTTATACATTTATGACAATAATAGTCCAGACCCATGTATGTTTACAAAAGAGGACCATCAGAGTATCAAATATCAATAACTGCAAATAAATAAAAATCATATATTACGAAACATCCAACCTTAGCACTTTAATGCCAGTAAATACACTGGACTCCCTGGAGTGTTGATGTGGCTGGTTTCTCCAGAGGATGATGTTCCAGGTTGGTTTGCAAGAGCAATATTGCTGTTAAATTATGCCAAAATGTGTAGTAATTGGCTATTAACCTCCCTTCGCAGGTTGTTCCCTGATTCTAATGCACTCATATTCTGTGCAATTAGCACATTTTGGTTCTCTATGGCCGAGGCTATGCGGTTCAAACCCAAATTGGTGACAGTAATTTGCAGTCTGAAGATATTTTGGAATCGACGCATTTTCTTTTATTGTTTGCTTTTTAGTTTGTTCTACTGCGAAAAATAAAAAAACAGATAACATTAGCTTAATAATAAATAAAGGGGGAAAAAAACCTTTTACAGGATTTCAAGGCTAAAGGATCCAAAACTAATTCTTCACTAAACAATGAAAGAAAGTATGCTTACCGGCAATTTCATCATCCGATGAACAGCTAAACTGTGGTGGCATTGATGGCATCTCTGGAGTCTGTGGCACGTCTGTCTCTTGAGCTAGATGAAATAATACAATGTACTATGTTAACCCAAAAAGCATTTAAATAAAGTTATACAAATGAAGTTCAATAACCTTGTGAATTTCACTTTGTGCTACATTATAAATACAATACCTTGAAGTGTTGGAGCGTCGGTATCCACAACATTGACACCCTCCAGGGCCTCCTCTGAAAAGATTGGACGCATCTTTTCCTCATATGGGGAATATTAGAAGGTTTTCTACAGCCCACCACCTGTCCCACGTACGGCTCTCCTCTCCGCTATCAATTTTTCCTGCAGTTTGCGTTTGATATCGGAGAAGCGCTTTCTGCAGGTGATCTCCGATCTGTTATACACACCCACAGCATTAACAGCAGCAACAATATTCGCACACAAGAGCCTCTTGCGGGCATACAATGTGGTTGCTGCACTGTCCCCAAGGACCTCATTGCAAATTGGCATGATGCCATCCACTAAAGCACAGTTCTCATCATATGAGAAGCGGACATTGCGCCCTGTTTTTTTTTTTTGGTCTTCTTGGGGGGTGGTGTCTGGCCATCTTCAATATCCTCTGAGTCGGACTCCAGAGGCAGGGTGCGGAGGCCTACTGTTTTTGACATTCTCAAGCTATGGAAATGATAAAACAATAAAAAGTCAGTAAATAACTTCTGTGTAAATAGGTTCTGTGGCGTCATCTCGTGGGAGTTCATGAAAGCCCCGCGACTAGGATAAAGCAAGGGCGATTTTACACTTAGAAAAGCAGCAAATCAAAATAACATTGAACAGATAGAAGTCCCGGGAGTTTGTGAAGAAAGATCGCTGTGCTTGCAATCATTGAAACATTGATCAACATCAATGTCGATTTTAAATCGCCAAGCAAAAGTGACTAATAGTGAATATGGCGATCTTTTGAAAAAAATCCCTATAAAATCGCAGCGATGTCTAGCTAAAGCAAAGCGCTGGACAAAATCGACTTTAGTAAATGAGGCCCTTAGGGTTACTTTGATATTTCATAAGAAAGTGTATAGAAAAAGGAGTCAATGTTCTCATTTTGTCTCAGTTTTGAGGGCTGTTCTGAATAGTTCCAATATGTTCTAACAAACACTGCTTGAATTTTCTCTTAGTTTAAATTGCATGGACAATGTAGGCAATAAATTACTCCAGATGTGTTACAATTAAGACTGGGTTTAAAAGATCTTTAAATCCAGAATTATCTATTACATTGTATGGGAACATATCTTACATTTGCCACATCTTCTAAAACGCTGTATATTGGTAGCTTCAAATTTTAAGGTTTGGAGAGGGATTAATTACTATGCACTAGTTTGTCCTTCAGATTCGGGGCTCTTCTTTAATTTGAGTTATTTCATTTGGACTTTGCACAATATGTCCCTTCCAAATGTATAATTGAATTTTCCTGTGTGATTTTCTTCTTAGGCGATAGGAGATCTTCTGTATTTCAAGATTTAGCATAGTGAAATTCATCAGAAAGTTCTCTTTTGCTATAACCCCTTACTAGTAATCTACTGCGTAATGCCGATGCTCTTTTGTTAAAATCTCCCATGGTAGTACATTTGCATCACATATGTAGGTATTCTCCTCTAGAAACCACATGCAGAGTGGCTTAAGTATGCATACTTTCTCTATGCAAGAAATTGTTAATAGCCTTTTTTTATGGTACACATCTATGGAAAGCTGACTGTACTTATTTCTGTGGTAGGTAGGGCCAAAAAGTTAATTGAAATGTTTTGATTTAAATGTTTAATAATGCTCTGTAATTGAGTTGTATTCCCAGTCCAAATGAAAGGTATATCATCTATATAGCAAAGCCAAATGAGGATATACTATTTGTATTACTTATGGGCATTGCTGAAGACAAGCTCGCACTCCCTCCATCCCACATAGAGGTTACCATGTGTGGGAGCATAAGCTGTCCCCATTGCAGTTCCACTTGTAGAAAACACTGCTCTTTAAAAACAAAGAAATTAAAGTCCATTATAAACATAATCAATCAAAAAGATTACAATCAGTTTCAGTTTTAAATCAGTAAAATAAAAATACAGTTTTATACAGGCTTAAATAAAGAATTAATTAGAGGAGTTCACTATAATGAGCTTTGCTGTTTTCTTTTTCTACTCTAATCTATCTTGCCATACTAGGTGAAAGCACAAAGATAGGGGCAAGGAACTGTTACAGTGGGACAGGGATGTATGGTTTAGTTTCACTGTCAGCTTTACTGTCATTCCAATATCATCAGTTCCCAGTGTGGGTATTATTTTTGTATGTGGACTACTGCTCTCAAATTCTAACATTTGTTATGTATGTGCACTAATGAGTATTTGTAGAAATAATAATCTGTTTATTTACTATAAATCAGTGTTTAATTAGTAAAATATGCTTCACAGCTAAGCACACTCCATAGTGATTAGACCAAATATTATTGCACCCATGTCTGTCTAAATTACTCCAAATGAAATCCATATGCTTCTTAATCTACAGGAGCATAAACTAGACATATTTATTTTCCAGACACAATGATTTGATGAGCGCTAGGGTAGTGAACACCTCAATACATTAAATATAGAAATGGTATGAAAATAATAAAGAATAAAAAATAAAAAATAAAAAAATTAATAAAATGGCTTCTGTTATAGCAAATAACAAAATTATTTATTGATATAAAAACATATAAAAGAGAAATGACCAATAGGCATTAGGCATTAAATCTTAGAATAAAGATCCCACTAAGCAAATGAATAGGGCTCCGTTATCCAACATCCGTTAGTGTTGAGAAGTCTGCAGTGAGCATTATTGATAGCAATCAGTAGTAGCTGGTGATAGCTGCAAGTAGTGGGGTCTCGTAATCAGCAATTAATGGGAGATGTTAAGCGAGCCACAGGAGGGTGAATAAGGACTCTGATTCCCGGACTTAATTCGATCCTCAAAAGGGAGATGTAGATGGCAAGATAAAGTCATGGGGAGCACTATCCGCACAGTCTTAAGATGTAAATACCTCTTTCCCGTGAGTCCCACTTTGTATTTAGCTGTTACCCCGTTGATGTACCAGTTAAGCTCAGGTGGATTAGAGCACCGTAGGAGAAAGACAGAGCCGCACGGTCTCTCGAGGTCTCCGTGGTCCCGTCAGAGCAGTGGCCACTCAGCAAGTTATCCGTATAAAAGTTGCACTTGCACAGAGTAAATGGAATCCGGACAAGGATGATTGGAGTCTCAATTCAGAAGCACGTGTGTGGGATCAATCACCTTAACGCATTTCATTGCTGTCATGCGATTTCATCAGAAGGATACCGACAGTCCGTTCACTCTTGTTTAAATAGTATCTATTGTGCCTCATTATGCCTCAGCTGTGTAGCTAATAATCAGTTACATAGGGGAAACGGAATTGTCAGCCTCATTTGGTCAAAATACATTTCAAATTCATCACCACAAATGTAACAGAAGCCATTTATTATTATTGTTAAATAACAAAATTAGTTAATAAAAATATTTTCTATAAAAAACGGAATACATTGTCTGATTCATTTCTCAATTCAAAAAATCTTTTCTTGGTATGTTAATTAGGTAGCAACCAGAGCCAATGCACTCATGCACTCCATACACAGATATAGGGCCGTATTCAGAACTCCGGCCTCAGTGCATATCCGCTATGATGTACTGCGCATGCGCAATCTACGTTGTAACATGCAGCGTAGATTACGTTTCAGAATTACTGTGCATGCGCAGTACATCATAGCGGAAAATGCAATAAAATATTCATTCACCATTAATAAAAAATATTGAGGAAATAGTGACATTGTGTAATATTTCTTATTATTTAAAACGATGTTACTATATCCCAAATGTTAATCTGGCTAACCAGCATAGCCTCTTCTAATTTTATGGATTTTGTCCTTAGCATACCAAGTCATGTATTTTCTATATAGATATATCTTGCATGGAAGAAAAATTCAATAGAATTGAAGAAAAGTTTTTTATTAAAAGATTTTTATAAGAGATAAATAATCAAATAAAAATGAATAATAAGAATAAAAATGAAAAATAGAAAAGATGAAAAATAGAAAAATGTGAGGAAAATGGAGCTTGCCTTCCTCATCATAAACTACAAAATTCTTCAGTCCATGTATTTAGACGTAAGTGGTAGGAGGGAGACATTGTAGTCTATTGCTTGTTTGAGCATATATTAATTAAACCCTCTTTCTCAATTATTGAAATAAATACAATCAATATTGAATACAAAAGGAATGAATAAATAAATAAATAAGCAGACAAACAGAAAGTTTGGGAGTCCTTAGTCAGAAACACATCAACAAAAGTAAATCTATAATAATAAATCAATAGATAGAGAAAGGATTATAATAGGTCCAGATCAGGCCCAATGATTGGACATTAGGAATACACTATTGCAACATATTCAAACATCAATACAAGACAAATCATCAGAAAAAATCATCAATAGCCAACATTGGAAAGATTGAATGGAAAGATGGCTCACCAGAGACAGAGAACCCAACATAGTTAGTAAATTGAAGAAACAGAATGCATAAACCCCAAATTAGATGCAGTCCAGCAGCACAGTTGAACAAAAAATTGAATAATTGATGTTCACCAAAACCCATATAAATTTTATTTTCCAGTCTCAGTACAAAAAACCTAATTTTGCTATCACCTAATAGCAGAGGCGTTGTAACAGGGGAGCGCCCAGGACCGCTGACAGGGGGAGGCAACGCGGACCCTTGTAAGCGGTCTTGTGCACCCAGGACCACTTACAAGGGTCCCTGGTGCCTCTCCCTGTCAGCGGTCCTGGGCGCCCATGGGCGTTGACAGGTGGAGGTAGCCGGGACCCATCTAAGCGGGGGGATGTGGCACCAGGCCACATGAAGACTGCGCAGCTCAGTGTGATGCTGGCGTGACTTCAGACCTCAGAGCAGAGAGGGAGCGTCGTCGAGGAGCACAGCAGGAGAAAGAAGGTAAGTAAGGGAGGGTTGTTATTGGGACTCTGGGAAGCTGAGAGGTAGACATGAGGGGATTATTTGGAGGCTGAGGGAAGACATAAGGGGATTATTTGGAGGCTGAGGGAAGACATAAGGGGATTATTTGGAGGCTGAGGGTAGACATGAGGGGAATTATTTGGAGGCTGAGGGGAGACATGAGGGCGATTATTTGGAGCAAAAAATACTAGAGCGCTTATGTACGCAACTGTACACTGTAAGGAACCAATTAAACCAATCTAGCAGCTCATGCAGGGAGGATAAATCCCTTAAACAAAAACAAAATAGAAGGAAAGAGATGCAGAGCGCTGATGAAAGGGATAATTGGTATTTTTTATTTCTCAATAAAATTAAAAGTAACTAAGTAAAATAAAGTAATACAAATGTAAAATACAGCTAGCACAAATATAAAAAAGAACAATAGCTAATATCCTGGCTGTTGATCAGGCAGCCAGTTATAATGAACACATCAAAAGTGGTTAAAATGATTCATTTGATAGCATAATAAATATTCACATTCATGGTCCTTTGAATTTTTAGCAGATGGAATGCTGTGCATGGAATACATCCAATGATATAGCGGGGTATGGTCAAAGTACCAAGTATAGTGGCCGTTAAAGATATAGACAAAAAGTAAATTAGAGTAACTAAGAAGTCCGGTATAATAAAAAACCAACTTAGCTTGCTTCAGATAAAATAGGTTATGTCCGTTAATATAGCCGGTTATATAGCAGAACTTAAGCTGATAGCTTTGTGCTGGAACAATAACTATATGCTTTAGAGGAAAAGCTTGGAGGATAGTGCCTGTAAAGTGACTCTTGCGTCCATATAGGTTAGTCACTAGCTCTGTATAGTCTCTGGTTACCTCCGTATCCCGCGATCACAGTACCTCAGGTTGAAGCGTGGCATACAGCAGATTGCTTGTTCGGTGGGCAGACCTCCAAGCGGCTCGTCCGCACAACAGCCCCAGGTGGCCGGCTCAACAGTTGGAACTATAGATGTGTGCTCGGTACTGATATTCTCAGTTATTAGCAGCCGTAAGCTGATCTGCCTGGCCATAGGCGGTGCTCGATCAGTGATTTAAACAGCAGTCAATGTGGTGCTTTCCAGACCCCTTTCTTTTTGAATGCAGCTTTCAAGAAACTGGTTAATAATCTCACTCAAGAAGTGTTCAGTGAAAAATATAGAGTGCAAAGCTGTAAAGATAAACACCTCAACGCGTTTCTCTACTAACGTAGTTTCCTCAGGAGGATAAGGTAGATAGTAAGTAAAAAAGGGGGAGGTTGGTTCTTTATAGAGGGCTAATTATACAGGTGATTTGTTAACCCTATATATGCAGTCAAGGCTGCATAATTAAAGTAATAATAGAGTACGAAAAGGAAAAGAAAATAGAAGTATTGAAAACTTTATAATCTACATAGATTTAAGATTAAATCAAAATAAAAATAATAAAATACAAAGGATAAAAAGAATAAAACGCAACTTCATAAACGGCAAGATAATTAATAAACAAAGAAGAAAAACTGTGATATTTAGGTATCAAAAATGTTTTAAACAGATGATTGGAACTCTTAAATACAATTACCCAAAAAATATATCTCATAAGGATCTATAGACACAAATCACTGGATATCATTCAGATACAACCCGAACACTCTAGATATTTATTTGATAGTTTCAATCATTGCATTGGTGACCATAGATTTTATTTATGTTTATAATTATTACCATCTCTCAAACAAAAAATCTTATATAGAGTATTTTAAATAATTATTATGATGTCACCGTCACAAGGCAGTCGATCGGCCAAAAAGGGGGAGAAGGAATATATATTTGGTATTTTTATACCAGGAAGCAATGGAAAATATAAAAAAATGAAATAAAAATATTTCAAGAAAAATTATTAAAAATGAAAATAAAGAAAAGGGGGGGAGGGGTTCTGGCGGGAGAGTGGGGGTGAGAGATCAAAAGGCATAGTAACCCCAAAATGGAATTAAGAAAAATGGTTAAGTTCAATGGACTCATTGAGGCCATTTGGGGTCATGGTGTCAAGTCGAAAGATCTAGTATGCCTCTCTTTGACAGAGTCGGGCATACTGGTCTCCGCCCCTAGATGTGCGTTCAATGAGTTCTATGTCCCTGATCGTCAGGACCTCCACTCTCCCGTCATGATGGTCATTGACGTGACGTGAGAGGGAATGTAACCTATTACCCCTCTGAACGTTTCTTCTGTGTTCAGAAAAATGGATATGGAGCTGTCTCGTGGTCCTACCGACATACTGCATCCCACATATGCAGGATATCAGGTATACCACGAAACAGCTCCTGCAATTAATAAATTGCTTAATGTAGAATTTTTCTTTACCTTCTTTGGGCTGAAAAGAATGTTCCCTTTTTTGACAAAAACGGCACATGCCGCATCTGGGTTGTAGACATGCAAAAAACCCTTTTGGTTTGTCTGGAAGCCAGGGTGTAACCTCATTTGTATTGAGGGTTCTAAGGTGACTGCGGACTAGAATATCTTTCAATCTCTAGTTTTTTTGAAAATCACCCAAGGGGTGTGGTTCGCAGTTATGCCCAAAGAAGGGTCTAATTTAAGGATTTTAGAATTTTTTATAATTATATTAGAAATTTCTTTAGCATTTGTATTGTACTGTGTCACGAAACAAAGACCATCAGTAAACTCGGATTTTTTTATTTCTTTAGAGATGTTGGGATCTCTATCTATCAAAAGATCATTCCTATCCCTGCCAATGGCGTCCTCAATCGCACTATTAATCAAATGTGGTGGATAGAGTTGAGCTAAGAAACTTCACCTAAAGCGACACAACTTCATAGGCACCCCTTTCCCCACACACACACACACACACTAGTTAAGGAATATAGTTCAATTGATTCTACTCCTTGATATCTTCAAAAATGAGATTGATCATTTCATTGGTTTGAAACATTGCTCCTCAGCCTTTTCTGACCCTTGGCACCCTAAGCCCTTCACAGAATTCCACGGTACACCAAAAGCAAAATATACAAAAAACAGTAGGAATTACAAAGTACGTATGTACATATACATAAATTACATTTAATTGTAACTTTTTTTTATTATAACTGATATTAACTATGTAGGCCAGTAGCCCCCATCATGTGTCTCACAGCCTTCCCAGTAGTCCCCATTCATGTGTCTGCAGCCTCCCCAGTATCCCCCATCATCCATCATGTGTCTGCAGCCTTCCCAGTATCCCCCATCATGTGTCTGCAGCCTCGTTAGTATCCCCCCATCATGTGTCTGCAGTCTCCCAAGTATTCCTCAGCAGGTGTCTCCAGCCCCCCAATACATTATTTACCTTTTCAGTGTTCCTCCTTTTTTTGCTGTCCTCCATGGAGCGGTGTGCGATTCTGATGTGACTTGAGGTCACACTGCAGGAAGTCCTGGCTGACACTGACATTCTGTGCCAGTGTCAGGGCTGGACAGGACTGGGCGGAAGCTTGGCCCAGAAGGGGACGGGATGGGGCAGAGTATGGGCGGAGTGCTTTCTCTCCTGTTGGAGACATTGTACGTGGCACACTTAGCAACATCTCATGGCACACTGGTCGAGGAGCACTGGTTTAAAACATAATTTCAGTTTACTGTAAACAAAAAATCTTCAATGTTACAAAAAATGGTAACTTAAAACAAGCTTTTAAAATTAAAGAATACAAACTTAAAAATAGCAAACCGTCAGAAAGGTGGTATAAAGTCCCATAGAGAAGAAAAACAACTCACCCAGATTTATCCAAGGACTTTAGACAGAATCATTTTGATCTCTCCTTTTTAATAGCTCTGTACACATAGGTTGTTGCCTTAGCTTACCATAGTGTAATTAGTGTAAAAAACCCCGTTCACTCCGCCTTCCCCGCCGCCGCAACCTATGTGTAAAAAATAAATAAATAAAGTCCCGGCCGACAGGACAAACTGTCGGTAGTAGAACTACAGGCACAAGCATGACCATGAATGACAAGGCATGCTAGCGCTTGTAGAACTACTATCAGCAGCATGCCCTCTCCCAAATCCCTACACATGCCCATTTAGTTGAAAAAAAATATACACTGCCCACTCCCTAAAAAAAATGCCCCAAAATAAATAAAAACCAATGACACATATACCCCAACATAAATAAAAAACAATGCCACATATGCCCCAACATATAAAAAACAATGCCACATATGCCCCAACATAAATAAAATACATTGCCACATATGCCCCAACATAAATAAAATACATTGCCACATATGCCCCAACATAAATAAAATACAGTAGTAGTAACAAGTCTGCATACTACTCTGAACAGCACCCTACGTGCTATTCAGAGTGGGCAATAGGATGCACGGAAGTGCATCCTTGAATAGCCCGTAGGCAAATTAGTTTGTGCGATTCCGCGTTGCACATAGCCGGAACTCTGAATCCGGTCCAGTATGAGAATAATACAGCAGTCTTCTAAGCCACCTGGGTAGCTACAGAAGCTCATACACTTTATAGAATAACCTTGCAGAAGATCGTCATGGATTGCGGGGCTGGTAAGTGTTTGTGAACATGGGAGTACCATCCTACAGGACTGGCAAAATTGCTGCAGATCAATGATCTGTATGAAAAGTTAACTAATAAAATCATTTACACATTGTAATATGTGAATAAATTTGTCCTTGGATTTAGTGCTAACTAATTATATATTCCAATTTACATGACTAATTCTGTTGTCCATTAAGATAGGTACTTATATTATTTAATAAATTTGCACAAATGTGCTAAATCTAGTTACTAAAAGCGTTTTCTTTACATTTAAGCCGTTAAATATTAGCTGAATTTAAACTGTTGTCAATGGTTCCTACCTTTTATGGAAAGCAACATGGTAATTATTTACTATAATCTAAAGCTTTTGGCAAACTAAACACAAGAATATTTATGATATAAATCTGTCAATTAAAGTTAAGCTTTTAAAGCAAGAGAGAAAGGAAATTTAGAGAGTAATTTTTGTCTTAATTTAATAGTATGTTATTTGCATAATCATCATATCTTCCGTTTAAAATGAGGTAGTAAATGCAGTAAATTGCCCTGTAAAAGAACAAAAGAGAATTACATAAACTTGGGCATATTTCACTAGCATTATGGCCTACACTTGTGTTAATGTTTGCCTTTTTACGGTGACTGGGAACATATAGATAACTGATCGCATATAAGGGTAGTATACAGTTGAATTGACAGGGGCATTTGTAGCTGAATGTAGGCAGAAGAAATAACTTACAGATGTGATTTTTTTTGTGTTGCAAATAACATGGCATTACCCCGAATTTGTTCACAATCTAAGAATCTAAGACCGTAGAAGTGTCATAGACACAAGAGTAACTCTAGTAACTATGTTTAGGTACAGTGGAGTACATTACCATCGGAGTTCCCTCAATGCCAGGCTAAATAGCAGCCATTCTTCAGGGAAGTAGCAAGAGTGGAACTTGGGTTTCAGGCGCTGACAGACCAAAGGGGCAACGCAGAGTACAGCCAAGTGCCATCTCCAGATAACATATATACTAGTATTACATGTGGGATAATATTAGGGGTCTGGAATGGCATACTATATAACATAAAAGTGGGGAATACCATGGGTCTGGGAATGACTGGGGATAATGGAGATTATATATGTTTGGTATATTATGAGTCTGAGAAGGGCACACTATATACTGTATATACCCTAATATAAACCACATATCATAGTATGTGTCATTCCCAGACCCATGATATTCCACACTTTTATGTTACATAGTATGCCATATCCACAGATGTTTAATGTAAGGGAGATAGAAAGGGGGATGTGTAATGGAGGGAGATAAGGAGGGAGATGTGTAATGGGTTGGGGATAGGGAGAGAGATGTGTAATATAAAAGGGAAAGGGAGGGAGATGTGTAAATGTAAGGGGAACAGGGGGGACCATGGAGGTGTGCAGGGAGGAGGAAGTATTTTGGAGAGAGGGGTACAGATATGTCATTAGGGGGGGAGATCAAAATGCAGATGTGTAACAGAGTAAGGGAAATATGTAATGGGGGGAGATGTGTAATGGTGGCAATCTTAATTTCTTCCACAGATTTTTTATGTGGTAAAAATCAAGATGAGGCACGAAGAGAAGAACCCAGCAATCAATATTTATTAAGTAAAAACAACACTACCTTTTAGCCAGAAAATGTTAGTGAACATGCTCACCCTGGCACAATACACTACAGGGGGACAGGATTGAGGGGTGCCATAGCATTCACTTGCTTGGGGTGTCATTAATCCACGCTACACCTCTCTCAGCATCCCTGGTAGTTACCCTGTGGATCCTACAAAAAAAAAAGTAGAAACATTGTCACAAATAACAACCCATTTAAAGAAGTGCTAATATTTAGAAAATATTTGCAGATCCTAAACCTAGATATCTGCTAAGAACTGTTACATGGCGCCCATCTCATAGCGGCATGTAGAGCTTGCCTCTTTGTTTACCTCCTACGTCACCCTGCCGACGCATCTCTCGGGCGAGCATCCAGATCGTTGCCTAGTGATCTGGACGCCATGCAGTGGGCGTGTCCGGCTGCTGCTCTGATTGGCAGCAGCTGGCTTTATAGTCTGCTCTCCCCCGCTGCTTGGCGCCGGTTATATTCGTTCCTTCGGTCCGTCTTGCCAGCTGCTCGCTCCTAATTGTTCCTGCGGTTTTGAGTGCCCTCTCCAGCTACCTTCTGTGTGCTCTCCCTTGTGGGTTCTTGTCTCCCCTTCCTGACCTGCCTTCTCCGACTTCCCTGGTGTTGAGTGAATCTGTGTGTGAGAGAGTTTCCCCTGTTTGTCTGGTCTCTGGATATAGTGCTGTTGCCTGTCAGCCTTTACTCCTAGTGCTTCTTCATCTGCACTAAACCACTGTGTAGATCTCTCCACCTATCTCCAGTGTGTCAGGTTTTGTGTCAGTCCATCTGCACTATTCTACTGTTGTAGATTTCTCCACCTATCTTCAGTGTGTCAGGTTTTGTGTCAGTCCATCTGCACTAGACGAATGTTGTAGATCTCTCCACCTATCTCCAGTGTGTCAGATCTGTGTCAGTCCATCTGCACTAGACGAATGTTGTAGATTTCTCCACCTATCTCCACTGTGTTAGATTTGTGTGCCTGTCCATCTGCACTATACCACTGTTGTATATCTCTCCACCTATCTCCAGTGTGTTCTCTGGTAACACCCCAGCATCTGCACCTCCGTTTCGGTTTGGCATTGTTTCGCTCCTTCTTTTTTCCAGCCTTCCACTGGTAATACAGTGCCAATCCGTCCTGTCTAGCACTAGTCTATAGTCTGTCCCAGTAATTCACTGGTTTCTCTAGTGCCAACTCACCTATCCGTGGTGTCCACTGGTTTACTTACCCTTGCTCTTCTGGCCTGTCCTTTACAGGTTACGTGGTCGTCCGGTGACTTCCCCCCAAGTCCTGTTCTTGGGCAGTTATCTCTTTCTACTGAGTCGGTGTCTGATTCTTATATGGGTTCTGGGGTCCGCGACCTGCTGTTTGGGCGCAGCCAAGTCCATCCGCACCATCACCACTCGATAGCATAGACTCCGTGCCATGGTAACCTTTCTCGTAACAAGAACCCCTTATATGTATCTTTTCCTATGCCTTATAAAATAAATGTATCAACAAACCTGCGAAGACTATACAGGACTATGCAATAAGCACAACACAGTATACATTATAAATACAAATTATTTTCAGATTTTATACTGGTGTCTTCAATTTGACTATGTAGCACCATATGTATAATTAAAGCAAATATGTGTTGTTTTGCTGTTTTTATGCCCACAGGATAGGGTCTTGTAATGAACAGCTAAAGAATTGACGCTTCTGCTACAGGGCAGTTCTAATTATCTGCCAGATTGAAAGGAAATTGACGTGTTCCCATCTCTGTCTGTTTTAACTACCACTAAAGAGGAGAGACACAGCACATTAATTGTTGTCTTTACTTGAGTAAATGTTCAGACAGCAATTGGCTTTTTATGTGCTTACAAAATAGATTTAACATAGAGCAGAATTAAAAATCAAATTAAGTTTCATAGTATTTCTTAAGCTGTTTTACAAGCCTTTGCCATTGAGGCAGATAATGAGTCAACAGCGTGCTGAATGTTACTCAATTACGGATTAACATTATTAGGAGCAAGACAACAATAATCTGTTACAAGTCTACTGTCATCAAATGCTTGTTTAAAGCTCTAACTGCTGCCAGTTTTTAGACAGATAGAGATGTGCTATATAAAGCCAGATTACTATCTACTAAAAATGTTTACTAAGGTGCTTTTTCCAGTAAACTTCTGTTCTTCTTATTGGCCTGGCCACAAACCAGGAAAGGTAGGACACATCACAAGTCAAAATCACAACATCAAAGCTTTTGATTGGTCCCATTTTTTAAACAACAAAAGAAATGAGGCCTTAAGCAACCCTGGTACCAAGTAGTATTATACGATTACTATACATCCCTTTTAATGTTCTCCAGTGTGTGTGTACAGATTTCTGTGTCCTGTCTTTATGTAAACTCTATAACTCATTTCCACCTTAGTCTGAATACCACAGAATCATTGTGGGATAATGATCAGAAACTAAGCAACACTAAAGGAAGACAAAGGAACCCTCTGTTGCCCTACTTAGGAGTACAAGCACACACAAATTAAATAGTAATACACCAGGCTGGTCTTCGGGAGCCACACCAACACATTTATTAGTGAGGTTCGGACTTCTAAAGGTTCTTTAGGTTCAAAATATTTAAACAATAGCTAAGGATATCTTTGAATGCACTAAACACTATAAATACACAGAAATTGAGTTACACACATATTAAGAATATGAAATTATTATGACTAATTAATGCTAAATATGCTACACATGTGTCCAACTTAGTATATACCATCAAGGGTGCTTTCAAATCGAAGCCCCAGCAATAACGTTTTTCAACTCGGGTTATTGCCAGGTAATTTGTTGGGTTTTTGACAAAAACCCCTTCTATGTACAGCAGGACCTCGGAACCTTTCAGCTCACGACTAAATACCTGGGTTCCCGGAGGTAGCGTTACCTCTAACCCCTTTAATTTCTGTCCTGTAATGTTACTCTAGACACAATAATTCTCACTAATAAGTAAAAGATCACAGTCATGCCCTTATATTAAGGATGACTGCAATAAACAGCATTCTTTGCACACACTGACTTTCTGTGAGGGGGGCGTGGTTTTAAGGGGCTATATCTCAGAAAGTAGAGAACCGTATATTGGTGCTATATGCCAAATCTTATCTAAAAATAATGAAAATGACACATTTGGAATAGTTCTTATTTTCAAAGTCTACATGTTCTGTCCATTTTCTGGGAAGGTAGAACTCAGTGTGCATAGTACATAGTACATACATACTTACGTTATAGTTACACTAGCTGTTTTTTTGTTAGAAAGATAGTGTTCCAGGGGAGTGCCTTTGAGGGTGAGATTGGAGAGAAAATTACAGTGTTTTATTTCTTTTTTAATTGGGAAAATAAGTCCCATTATAAAGATAGGGAATTTCAAGTGTAGACTAACAGCCCTGGATGACTTTTCTTCCTGGAAGGAAAATCAGCCATGTTACTGCCTCCTCTCCTCCTAGTGGGTTGGGGGTTGTTTTGGGGTTGAGGGAGATGGACATTGTAAATATTAGGTAAATTTATATTATAAATATTAGGTTTATATAATAAACGTTTAATCTTCTTAAGGGCTGTAGCAGGCTCTGCCCCCTGTGATATATTTACTAGAGCGATTATCAGCCCAAACACACAATTATGGTGGATTGGGCCAAATATCTACCTCTAGTGTGTGAGAAAGATATTTTTTTAAAATGCAGATAAAACGCTCCAAAAATGCTAGGGTCTGATTATCTCATCGATCCGAAGTCCTGATTGATAATCGGACCATAGATGTGATTTTTGGAGTTGCCTAGTGTTCTGCAGCACTCTGCCCTCTCTCCCTCTGTGTAAAATGAATGCCGGAAAGGCATAATCTCTGCTGGAGAGACTGCAGCTAGCCTATTGGCTAACTGCAGTCTCTCTCTGACTGGCTGGGTCTCCTGTCAATCTTGACAGGAGACCCATGCAGCCAGTTTAATGGTTGGCTGCAAAAAAAAATTATGAATGGGAAAAACTCACACTGACACACTGCTGCGCGGTGTCCTTTCTCCCTCTGTATACAGCGCTGTATATCCAGACAGGGGTAGAGAGGGCAGAGCGCTGCAGAACCCCACACACTGAAAGGCTGCTGCGCTGTGTCCTC
>WWET01000291.1:736331-757434 GCA_011038615.1 Limnodynastes dumerilii
AGAACAGTTTAAACATGCTTGGGATAAATATAAGGATATCCTAAATTTCAAATTAAATTAAGAGTAAATAGGGTCTAGGGTCAGTATAGTATATTTAAATAAACAACTGGGCAGACTGGATGGGCCATGTGGCTCTTATCTGCCGTCACTTTCTATGTTTCTATGTGAACCTAACCTTATACCTGCCACAACCTAAACCCAACCTTATACAAACCAAAACATAAACCTAATCTTATACCAACCACAACCCAAACCTAACCTTATACCAACCACAACCTAAACCTAACCTTATACCAACCACAACCTAAACCTAACCTTATAACACACACAACCTTAACCTAACCTTATACCTGCCACAGCCTAAACCTAACCTTATACTAACCACAACCAAAATCTAACCTTATACAAACCACAACCTTAACCTAACCTTATACATGCCACAACCTAAACCTAACTTTATACCTGCCACAGCCTAAACCTAACCTTATACCTGCCACAGCTTAAACCTAACCTTATACCTGCCGCAGCTTGTAGCTGTTGGGAATGGGGGGAATAGGTTCCTGTTCCCAATAGCAATTTTCTATTTCCAGATGGTCCTGAACTATTTAGAAGGTGGCTGTATTATTTTTGAAAAAGGGCTGGCCAGACCGGCAACTGCATCCCCAGTAACAGTTGCAATCTAATTTCCCTATGTAGTCTTAAATCTATTTATTGAATTTTACCAAATGCAAATGCACAATATCTATAATATTTTACTAAATCAATTTTCCTAAACCATGTTAAGTATATGTTGCTTGCATTGGAGAGATAATACACAAATGTCAAGTTTTTGTGTAATGGTTTTTTTGACATGCTTTAGCATAACATCTTTTAAACTTAGCAAGACAGAGCACGATATCACAATTATTAATGACTTGAATCCCAAATTTTGTGTCTTGTGAATTTTTCATTAGTTTCTTTTAGTTTAAAATTATTTGAAAAACCTATTGTCAATTTAAAAACACAACTAAGTGTAAACTGTGTTTTTTATTATTCTTATTATGACTCAAACAAATTTTTTGATTTTTCAGATCTTTTACAATTCTCCCCAAGATGATTAATATTTAATATTGATCTAACAGAAAAAATATAGATTTATTTACTGCTTAATTAAGATAACCATTTATCATGACAGCAATAAGCATCATTCTTGATCTAGTAGGACAAGTGATTGTTTAATGAGAACTGCATGATGTATATTAATTCACTCCATTTACTATTGATCCCAGCTTAGCTGTGGGACATCTTACACACTAGTCAAGTTCTAAAATTACATCAGGTCAATAATTGTTCTGTGCACAGCATTCCTTTTCTAAGCACGTCACCATTAAAACCCTTGTGCTATGTTAGTCACTATGGGAAATGTTTACAAACAGCCTTAAAGTTACCAGACATCAAAGAAAATGAAATTTAATAGAAGCTATCACTCAATTACCATAGCAGGAATAGCAGGCTCTATAGAAGAAGAGACGCTGCTAGTCTTTATCACCTGCAGACTACTGAATATAATAGTATATGATATCATATTATTACGATGTAAGAAATATGCAGATAGCCCTCAAGTAAATTTCCAGAAGTGGAGAAACAAGTATATGATAAAAATAATATTTAAACGGAATAGTTTAAATAACTTTTACATTGTATACAAAATTAGCAAAAGAAAAGGAAAGAATTTAAGCATCTCTTAAATGGTAACATATGATCTAGTAAAAATCAACTGGCACTGGTAGAGACCCTTACTTGGACTATTCTTTGCATTATTCAGACAATGGTTGTTCCTATATAAAATTAACTAACATACTAAATTAAATATGTATTTAACATTGAACCTGAGTTAAGGTCTGAGTCAGGTAAGAACCTGGTTGTGGGGTTGAGTAAGGGTGGAAGGGGTTGTTTTTATTACAGGTAACCACACACCAAATTAATCTGACCACCCATCGGTTGTAGATTGCTACAAACACCTTGGGCCACTGCTGGCTGTTAAGGGTTTTTTTAAGCTCTGATTCCTAACGTCTAGCATAAGTGGAATGTTCAGGTAGGATAAGTAGGTTGTAAACCAAATCCATGACCAGGACTGTTTTCATAACCACAGATGCCTTCAAAACAAACTAACTCCCTGAGAACTGATGAACATAACTTACTACTGTGTAGGAAATGTTTGAGCTAATTGTAAGCAAAAAAAATAAAAATAAAAAATTCTATAAATCAAAGTAGATGTGTCATAAATGTTAATCAGATAGGTTACCAGGGGTTTTCCCTTCAGGCCTTTCCAGATCTGCAAGTTTTAGCTGATAGATGGATACGCGAGTAGATTGGTAGAGCATAGATGGTTTAAATTAAGACCACCAAGTTTGTAGTTCTGGACAGACGAACTTCAGACAGCCATGGCATTTTTCTCTATATAGCAAAGCAATTTTATGCAGTTCTTTAAGAAACGTCACAGGGTTTTCAACCAGAAACATCAACAGCAAGTATAAAATACTTTGGAACACATTAAATTTTATTATATTGATTTGACCCCACAGGAAAAAGCCCATTGTTTGCCATATAATACTATGAGATTTTTCTTACTATAAAAAAGCTATCTCATCCAGGATGATCTTGGATAAATTGTTACTAGTTGGTGACAAATTGATTGATTGTCTGGCTCGAAACTGTTTATGTAATATTTACTTTTTTTGCATTAGTCCTGTATGCTATGGAATTGCATTTTTATAGTTAAATTTATTTAATCAATATTAGCCACTAAGTAGTAAGAACAAGTAAATGGACACACAATTTATCTAATTATACATAGCCTGTTGCAAGCGCTGAATTTGCTTTTCATCAAGCTCCTTTGATACTAACTGCAATTAATTCAAAAGATATTGGGGCTTATTCAGATATGCACTTACACCTTTTTTTAGGTGCAAGTGTACAGCTCGTCTAAACCATTTTTTAAAGTAAGGGGTCTTAAATAAGTTAAAACATTTTGCATGCAGTATAAATACATTACTTTTACACATGAAACTAAAATACTGCATAGCTTTATGTTTATTCTATAAAATAGAGTTGAGATAAGAAACTTTACCTCCTAATTTTAATTCTGGTTTTACAATTGAAATCTGCCTCCCCTTGCAATTCAACATGGTATTGCTCAGGTCTACACTTGCACCTAAAAAAAGGTGGAAGTGCAACTCTGAATCCGTCCCATTATGTTATGGGTGCTATTTGGAGAGATAATATACATTTTTATACTTTGGAGTATTGCAGGATAACTACATGAATGCTTTTAAGTTAAGCCTGTTGAAATTATGTAAATGTTTTTGTACACATGCACGTGAAAAGAAACTTATTAAAAACTGTGTAAAATAATAAACCTACCTAATAGACCATGTATTTATTTATTAACTATAAATGAATACAAAGTAAATAATATAGCGAATGTTAAATTAAGATTGATTGCTAAATAGCATATATTTATAGACAATTGTTTACAAATGTAAAACATATATCATCGCTCTTCAAAAGGAACAGTATTCTTTTGGATAAATGTATAAGCCCAGAATAATTTATATAAATGAGAGAAATAAAATGAAATTAAATAATATAATATAATTGGATTTAGCCAATTCCTCTTCTACAAAATTTAAGGCAAGAGGTTGTGATCTATGTGAGGATAGCAGAGCTACAGGATTGGTCCTCTAAGTTTGTGGGGCACCTGGTATGTCACACAGGCTCAATAAACAATGCTGGGAAGACCTTTATCTTGAGATTCTAAAATGCAAATCAAGGGGGAAATTACACAAAAGCTAAAATAAGGCCTTTATACATTATAATGCAATATTGCCAATAAAAAAAAAAACAAAAAAAAAAACGTTTTCTCATTTACCTTTTTTGTTAATCTGTGAAAAAAAAAATAACAAAATATATGATTTAGATAAGCATATAAGCAACAAATTAATAAAAGAGTGAATAAGATCATTAAAAAAAACATACACTTATGAATTGCCAGCTCAGGTTGAAGGAAGAACATCAGGTACTTAAATTCTATTTATTTTATAAAAATAAAACTGATGACTAATTTTGTTAGAGCAGTAAGTTGTAAAATAGGCTACATTAGCTTCCTTCCCAGAAAAATCATTAAACTTAATAAAATAGAAACAAATACTTTATTGTCCCCCTTAGCAGAACAAAAGGTGACAGGGTGCTCCGAGAACAATTAGGAGTCACTACTATAACAAATAAAACACCAATACTCCAGCTGCTCCCAAAAAGACCAGCTCCTTACAAAGACAAAAGAAACAAGAAGTATAGGAGGACCTGAAAAACAGGTAGTATTTATTTGTAAAAAATAAAATGATTAAAATTGTAATATACTCCTGTTTGTAGATTAACCGTTAACCTCTCAACATAATTTAATCAATCTTATGCGACAAGGCTATAAATGGATTAGTAGGCACCTTAAATATTCAAACATAACAAAGTCCCGTTTGTAAAATGGATGTTGAGGTTGAAGCAACAAAATGTCATTGGATATTAATGTAAGGTTTCATTTTAGTTTATAAACTCCAAAATGTTGTTGGTGTCATTTATAGTTAGTTGACTACTAAATAACAGTTTTGGTTGGTTTAATAACAAACCAGAGAAATGTCCTTAACTGCAATGATGTGATGTTTGTAGCCAGATAATTTATTATTACTATTATTATTATTATTATTATTATTTATAAGGCGCCACAAGATACCCGCAGCACCTAACAAAATAGGCGCCACAAGATACCCGCAGCACCTAACAAAATACAACAACAAAATACAGTACAGACATACAGGGTAGGGATGGACAGTATAGTACATAATTAAATACAATATAAATATAAAAATATCATAAAAATACAATAAAGTGAAGCAAGCACAGACAGTAAGGCAAAATGTGATGTGTCAAGCTTGGTAGATCAAGGAGGAGGGGATAGAGCTCAGTGAGAGGTTGAGAGGGTGCTACCAGGTGGTGACGGGGTAAAAGGGTAGCAGAGGGGGAAAGAGGGTACGAAGTGAGGGGGGAGTGGTAGAGGAGGGAACAACACTAGAATTGAGGGCCCTGCTCATGTGAGCTAAAACACTAAGTGGAAGGGATAAGCTTACTGAAGACATAAGAAGGGAACAGGAATTGGACTGCTGGTGTGAACAGAGGAGAGGAGGAAGGAGAAGAAGGGATAGATGTAGGATGCAATGAGGATGTTAAGTGGAGGAAGTGTAGGCTAGCCTGAACAGGTGCATTTTTATTGAGCACTTGAAGACCTGCAATGTGGGGGAGAGTCTGACTAAAGATAAGAATTCCTTCCAGTGTAGAGGTGCGGCACGGGAGAAGTCCTGGACATGGGTGTGACATGTAGTGATCAGTAGGAGGGTCAGACAGCGGTGGTTAGCAGAACAGTAGAGGGTTTGACATAAAGGAGAGGAAGAGGTAGAGCAGTGTGAGAAGAAGATGAGCATAGAAGCAGCATTAAGTATAGATTGAAGGGGGCAAGACTGGTGAGTAGGAGATCAACAAGGAGGAGGTTACAGTAGTCAAGGTGTGATATGACTAGAGAGTGAATGAGGGTTTTAGTAGCTTCATTGGTGAGGAAGGGATGGACGCGTGCAATGTTGCGTAGGTGGAAACGTCAAGAATGAAAGAGACGGTTGTGAGATATAAAGGAAAGTGAGGAGTCAAGAATGACACCTAGGCAGCGAACTTGAGGGAAGGAAGAGACAGAGTTATCATTAATGGTTATGATGATGGAGGGGGGAGGAAAAACAATAATTTCTGTTTTGTCCATATTTAGCTTGAGGAAGAGATTGGCCATCCATGTGGATTGGGACACAAGACACTTGGAAATCTTAGACAGAAGAGAGGGGTTGAGGTCAGGGAAGTAGAGGTAAATTTGGATGTCATCAGAGTAGAGGTGGTAGTGGAAACTAAAGGTGCTGATGAGGTTACCCAGCAAGGAGGTGTACAGGGAGAAGAGGAGCAGGCCAAGGACAGAGCCCTGGGGGAAACTAACAGGGAGCAGAGAGGGAGGGGAGGATGAGCTATGAGTGGAAACAGAGAAGGTGCAGTCATGCAGTCAGAGTCCAAAAGAGTGTTCATAAGCAGAAGAGGATGATCAACAGTGTCAAAAGCAGCCGAAAGATAAAGAATGATGATGGAGTAGTGGCCCTTGGATTTGGCAGATAACAGATCATTGGTCACTTTGGTAACGGCAGTCTCAGTGGAATGGAGGGGCCAGAAACCAGATTGGAGGGGTCCAGAAGAGAGTTGTCAGTGAGGTAGCTGATAAGACGTTGGTAGACTAAGCGCTCAAGGAGTTTGGAGGCGAAGGGGAGAAGGAATATAGGTTGGAAACTGGAGGGGGGTGTAGGGTCCAGATTAGTTTTTTGAGAATGGGAGAGACAAGAGCATGCTTGAAAGATGAAGGAAAGATACCAGACAAGAGGGAAAGGTTGAAAAGGTGGGCTAAATGGGAGCAGGCAGTGGGAGAAGTGTTTCAGAAGGTGTGAGGGAATGGGGTCCACAGGACAGTTTTATGGTGGTGAGGTTATTATTAGATTGTGAATTTCATCGCTTGTCGTAGGATGGAAAGAAGAAAACTCATGATGGTTGGGTGGCAGGGTGGGTGGAGAGTTCATCAGGAATGAGGGAAGCAGGGTTGAGGAGATGTCATTACTGAAAACCAAAAGTAAAATAGGTGTATAGAAAAGTTCTAAAATTGTACTCCAGGGGTGTTGGTAAGTATAAATGCACCTGTATGGCTCCTAATAAAGTCTATAATGAATTATGAGTCTTTTCAACTCCCACATTGTCCCCCACCATTGGGGGATATAGGTGAATATGATGGAGAGAAGATAAAAGAGAACAATTTATTAACAGCAACTCATAAGCAATTCAAACAATAAAAACAGATTTGCATGAGACAAGAGTAAAAATGGTCTATTCCCCACTAAAGAACTAAAGATCCTTCCAGTAGAGGGTAGAACAAGGAGGTTGAATGGGAGGTGGGGGAACAAGGTCCCGGGATGCCTGCTCCAAGAAAGCCGCAGTCTTCCTGCATCAGTCTCCTGTCGAGGGTATTGCCATACACTGTTGCTGCCATTTGCTGACGCATTTCAGTCTGGATCCACCCTTTCTCAAAGACATGTCGTAAGTCTTTGAGAAAGAGGCGCCTTGTTTGAGGCAGAAGGGAGATATAAGGAAGGAGAAGAGGTGGTCAAGGAAGGTGGAAACAGCAGAGATGTCGAGGGTGCTGATGTTCTGTCTGATGAGGACGCATTTGGGTTTGGGGGAGGGGAGGCACGAGAAGAGAGGGAGAAAAAGGAGGTGGTGGTTGGAAAGAGGAAAAGGAGAGGTGGAGAAGTCAGTCAGAGTGCAGCAGTGGGTGAAGACAAGGTCAAGGGAATGGCCCTGTGTGTGGGTAGGGGGGTGGTCCATTGAGTCAGACCAAAGGATGAAGAAATAGAGAGAAGTTTAGAGGTGCTGGAGTGGAAGGAGTTATCAATGGGAATGTTGAAGTCATTCAAGATGATGGAAGGGAGGTCAGAGTAGAGATAGTGGCCAGGCAACAAAGTTCTCGAAGAACTGCGAGCAAGGACCTGGAGGCCAGTAAATTACAGCAAGGCAGATGTCTAGTTGATGGATGGAGTGGACCTTGAAAGAAGAGAAGATGAGGGAGGGCTCAGGAGGGATAGTGCAGAAAGTCACCAGCTCTGGAAGAGTGGGAGAAGGAGAGAACGCTATAGGCCAGAGCAGTGGGTGAGGGGGTGTCAGTGGAGGAGAGCCATGTTTCAATGAGAGCTAGGAGGTTAGAGATGAACAAATCATGTATGGCTGGGAGCTTGTTACAGATGGATCTTGCATTCCAGAGAGCACAGGAGAAAGGGAGGTTGGGGAGAGTGGAAATATGGATAAGGTTGTCAAGGTTGGTAGAGAGAGGAGGGGAAAGAAGGTTTTGGTGAGGGCAAGGGGTTAAGATGGGAATGGTACAGGGGGGGGGCAGTGAGTGATAAAGGGTGAAGGGTTAAGGATAGTGGAGTTACAAGTCATGAAGTGGGGGGTGAGAGAGGATGTCGAACAGAGAGGTCAAGATGAGAAATGAGGAGGGCACCTGGGCAGTGAGATATAGTGGCTAGACACAGTCTAGACACTGCAGCTGACAGATAGTCAGAGGACAATGTCCCAGGCAAGTTAGGTAAGTAGAGTAATATGGCTAGAGTACAATAGCTCAGACCTAAGGGAAGGGCAAGGAGACTGGGATAGACAAAAGGTAGAGTCAAGTGAAGTTACACTAAGAAATAAAGGTATGAGAATATTAATAATGTCACGGCCCTGGAAAAGTCTGGGTTAGTCTCAGGTTCAGGAGGGGTTGGAGGAGATCTGCAGTTGTAGCAGAAACTGGGAGGCTGTAAGTAATGCTTGCGCATAGGTGAGAGGCAGAGCTAGCGCAAGGGAAGTATGTGGCTGGCTGGACTGATGTTAACAGCGAGTTGGATTGAAGTAGACAGCGAGCTGAACTGGAGTAGACAGGGAGCTGGACTGGAGTAGAGAGCGAGCTGGACTGGAGTAGACAGCGAGCTGGACTGGAGTAGACAGCGAGCTGGACTGGAGTAGACAGCGAGCTGGACTGGAGTAGACAGCAAGCTGGATTGGAGTAGTTCAGCAGACTGGACTGGAGTAGTTAGCAGACTGGACTGGAATAGTTAGCAGACTGGACTGGAGTAGTTCAGCAGACTTGGTTTGCACAGGCTTGGCTGGGCTGGACCGCACAGGTTTGACTGAGCTAAATTGCACAGGTTTAGCTGAGCTGGATTGCACAGGTTTAGCTGAGCTGGATAGCACAGTAGTGCAGGTAAGCCAGAAGCTGCAGGGTTAATGCAGCTATGACTTGGAGCAGGCTTGATTGAAGGAGCAGCTGTGCTAGGATGAACAAGCTAGAAACTGATAGAGAGCTGGACAGGCTAGGCAGATCTGGACTGGAGAAGTTAGTAGAGCAGCTGCACGGAGAACCAGACACCTCTGATGAACAAAGTTGTTCTGGCACTGAGTGATCAGTGCTCAGGATTTAAATAGCCTGCCCTGGTCCAGGATTGGATGAACCGATCATGTGCTGCCCCTGGCTTGAATCCTTTTGGCTGCAGCAGCACATGTGACCTGGAGCAAGATGGAGGCGCACATGCACTGGGGGATGCCGATGCCTGGCGCCAGAACATGGAGAGGAACACATAGGACGCCGGGGAGGCAAGACCGGAGGCTGTTAGGAGACTCACCACTACTGTGAGTGGCACCTCTGATGGACTGGTGAACGGGGGCGGCTGGAGAGAGCAGCTGACAGAGGGCCTCTCATAAGGTAAGTCCGGTGGCGTCTGCCGCAGAGTGTGACAAATAATAATAAGCAAAATATGAGTTGGTTAATTAATAATTAATAAGAAGATAGGAAGTCAGAGTATAAATACAATAGGAGTGGTAGGTAAATTAATATCCAAAAATAATTGAAATAATACAGTAATAATGATAAAAATTATAATGAAAATTTGAAAAGTCTGAATGTAAATATGCAGTTACAACACTGACTAAGATATGTATAAGATAAATAGATAAGATATAAGTTAATGTAATTAATTAAAATAAAAATATTAGTTAATGGTAGCGTCAATATTTGTGCACCTGTTTCTGTATTCTAACTCACCTGCTTCTGTTTCAAACTCACTTAAGTATGCAAGCTGTTTCACTTATAATGCAAGCTACTACAATGAGCAAACTCATCGGATTCAGCAGCCTATTTAAATAGTATTTCCCACAGCTGATTACAATAGATTCAGCCTCTCCTCCTAGCTTCTTTTCACACCTAGGCAAAACACCTAGCAAGACTGCACAGCACAGATACAAACAGAATGACACTCCGGTAGATATACTGAAGACAGATAGAAAATAGTCACATGAGTCTGTGTTAAAATCACTTAAACCCAGTCAATACATCAGGATAGGGAAAATACAGATGTAGAAAAGACTTCTCACATGAGCCCTTAGGGTCTCATTAATTGTAGAAACTAATAAAATGATACATCTTTATTGATATACATTAAAATAATGTCTAGTAAATTACCCCAACGTGAAATACCACATAAATAATTCCCAAAGTGCGAACACCTAAAACAAAGTAAAGAAGCCCAATCTGTGTATTGCTCTTTCTTAGGGGTATATACAAAGAAAGAGATTTATTATTTATTTGTTCTTTTTTTAAGACAATTATTACCACTATTCCGGTCATCTATGCCCAACGAATCTTTGACTGCAAATCTGTCCATATTTGTGAACTGCCATCTACAACTCCATATGGGCCATATTCCATCTTTTATTTAGGCGCAACAGATATTATTAACAAACGCAATTCTATCATGTGGAAAAATAATTATCTCCTGGTCACAGCTGATGTGATGTCACTGTATACCATAACTGAGCATAAAAAAGGGATAGAGACAATTAAATATTATCTTAACCTCTTAGCTGAATACACAAAAAATGATTAAAACCATCCTATTTATTTTACAGAATAATTATTTGAATTGTAATAGGACCTTTTATCTTCATATTTGTGGGATAGCCATGGGGACCAGGTTTGCTCTATGCTATGCTAAACTATTTTTGGGAAATGGACACAATTCCATTAGCCAAAGCAAACCAGGTATGCTGGTTTAGATACATAGGACCGCATATACGCAATCTATGTATCGAAACGATACGCAGATTGCGTACAATAGCTACTACGCATGCGCAGTAGCTACTGTTTAGTGAACTTTAGTGAATTTTAGACCGCATATACGCAATCTACGTATCGAAACGATACGCAGATTGCGTACAATAGCTACTACGCATGCGCAGTAGCTACTGTTTAGTGAACTACGTCCGTCTATGGACATAGTTCTTTGAACTACGTTATGGAAGACGGACGTAGTTCTGGATCCGGCCCATAGATACATACATGGCGTATTTTTTTTTACCTGGGGTGGGACACAGGAGGATCGTAAAATTTTTATAACTATTTAAATTTTCATTTTTTAAATATTAAACTTTCTTTTAAAATTAGTCAAATTGAATACCTAGATCTTAGAATCTATGTAGAGGAGGAACAGATCAAGACACAAAATTACACTAAATTTACATTAATACACAATAAAGGAAATTACCCCAAGTTCATCTAAATGAAAGCACCTCCCTTAAAAAAATTTATTAGTGCCAGTGCATTCAATGAAAATGTCAAACAAAACCTAATAAGAACTAGAGGATTTTTTTCATTGTGGTGTGTGCAACGTGTAAAAATGATATGAAATGAAGAACCATACAAAATTATGTGTAGATCTACTGTAAATAACTATTTAGAGAGTATACATGAACTATATATTTTATTAAATGTTCATGTACCTAATTATGTCCTTATGTAGCACTCCTGACACAGGGGGAGTGGTTAACTGGGTTCTTTATTTTATCTGAATCGGTATTGCGTTTTTATCGCTTGTATTTATTTAGATAAGTTTGTAATTTAACTGTTAACTGTGAATCAGGTCCTATGTGACTTTAATAGATACAATAAGTACAATACAATAAGTAATTTGGTCACGTAATCTACGTTACTTGTTGCAACGTAGATTGCGTATACGCGGCCGTAGATCTGCATATGGCCCTTAATCTTTGGATATGTAGTAATTTTTGTTTATCAATTATATGTGCATGTAAGGAACACCAAAGAGAGAAGTGCTGACAAATGTTTTATTAAGTAAGCAGGCGGCATGTGCAAGTTAGTTAGGAACCAATTATCTGCAAACACTAGCAGAGGAGGACTTTTAACCTGGAAGGATCCCTTGTGAGAGCACCACTTGATAAAGGGCTTTTCGCCCCGAAACGCGTTGCAGACAGTACGTTTACATCTGATTGGAGGTAGGACTTCATTTCCCACGGTATTCCCTTACCCCCGCTATATAATGTTTATGAACATTACTCTATATGAAATTTTGGGATTTATCTTTGTACATTCTAAAAGCTCATTAGCTATCTCCCTCCAGCGCTTACCACAGAGCACACCTTTCTAGTTTTTTCCTTATAGCAGTGTGAAATTTATTGTTTGTTTTTCAAATTAAAGCACAACTCAATATGGCAATAACTCCAGGATTTTTTATGCTTTAAGTAAAACTGTCTCAAAATAGGTTAAGATTTCAAAAAGTTCAGTTTTAATAAAAATCATTAGAGATCATTGAGTACATAAAAAAAAATACATCCACTTGTGAACTGCCAGCTCAGGTCAAAGGCAGTGCATCAGATTCTAAAATTCTATTGATTTTTTAGGAATAAAACTATTTATATAATAGTATATATTATAATTAAACATTAAAATAGAAAACAATAATAACTCTAAAAAACATAGTGCTCAAAGTTTGTAGCTGGAGTGCCAAATATAGACCAATATTTAACAAATTATAGAAGTCTTTAAATTGTTCATGAAGTTTAATGGGAAAACCATCCACACCTAGAGCTTTATGATTGGGAATAATAGAAAACAATAATAACCCTAAAAAACATAGTGCTCAAAGTTTGTAGCTGGAGTGCAAAACATAGACCAATATTTAACAAATTATAGTAAGTCTTTAAATTGTTCATGAAGTTTAGTGGGAAAACCATCCACACCTAGAGCTTTATGATTGGGAATAATTTTAGGAGCAGCTTCCAATACCTCACTTGTCCCCTCTGACAAAGTAGACCATTTATGACTCACTAATATTTGTTGGTATCCCAGATGACTACTAAACAATAAACATCTTTTAGACGTAGTAAAGAAGTACTCAGCCCATTTCTTTGGAACGTGTAACCAAGTCAAGAGTGGTCTTAAATACGTCTGGAGAAACTGAATCGAGAAAACATTAGAAACCAGAGAGAGGGGGATGAAGACGAGGTCTATGCGGGAAAGTGAATGATAAGTGGAAGAATGACAGGAGTATTGATGGGTCCCCAAACTCCTAAACCTCCAAAAATCTATCAGCCCAAGGGTATCTAAAAGCCTAGAAAGGGGGCAGAAAGGAGGATTCTCTCCATCTATCAAGCCCATTTTCTAGTATGTGGTTAAAGTCGCCTATACATATTATTGGGGTGCCCGGGGAACTGGCCATAAAAGCAGCTCCCTTCTTCAGCAAGTCATTGGGGGAAGAATATAGACCCCTAGGAGGAGAATTGGTGACTGGTCAATAGTTTCTTTAATGAATATAAATCTACAAGAGGGATCAGTTTGAAGAGTATCTAGACAGAATTTAGGTTTACTAATAAGAATAGATACCAGGAGGAGTGTGGGTGTATTTATATATTCATCCACTGTATTTTGAAAGCCAAAAGAATGCCCCCCCTACCAAATGAGTCTCCACCAAACATACCACATTGGCCCTATATTTGCCAGGGAGCGTTAAATCTTATTATTCAACCCTCTTCTACTCTGTTCCAACAGAGTACTTTTAAATTCTGTGTCACAAGATAATGAAATAAAAGTAAATTAAGAAAGAAGAAGAAATATAAACATTAGGATACAGAACCACATGTACTTCTGCAGATAAAGTCTTGTCAATTGTAAGAGACATAGGGCTCTATTTACAACCATCGTTTTTGGGTGATAATGCCAGTTTTCACTTGAAAACGTTCATTATCACCTAAAACGATGCTTTTTTGATTTACAAAAGTGGCATCGCCATGGAAATCTGTTGTTTCCATGACGATACTCTTATTCTTGTTATCTGTTTGCCAGGCCATTCTTCTTATTGCGGGCCGGCTCTTCATTAAATTTACTAACCCCCGGAGCGATTATTTTTCCGCTCCAAGGATAAAATAACGCCATCTCAGGATGGCGTTACTGCATTTATCCCAGCGATCTCCCCATATTCCCCTCTTTTCCTACCCCTTTTAGCTGTTATTAGGGGGAGGAAAATGGGGGCATGTGTCGTGAGACTGCTGGGAAAAAGCAAGTGTCTAACTTTTTTTTATTACATTTTGAAAAAATTAATAAATACATTTAAAATACTAATTAGTGTTAAAAAAAATAAAGAAAAACTTACCTGTCCGGGAGACACATTCGTCTCTGAAGATTTCAGAGTCCCGATATGAAGACACTGCACATGCGCAGTGTTTTTAATATCGGGACTTGACATTTTCAAAGTCCCGCATTGGAGTCTCTGCACATGAGCAGTGACATGAGATGAGCCCAGAGATCATCGCAGGACCTCACAGGGCTGGTAAGTATTGGTAAATTTAATGAACGAAGCTGCCAGGCTCACTGCGAGCCAAAAGGGAGCCTGGAACACCTTTGTTCATAAAAAAAATGAAGCTAATAGCAAATAGAGCCCATAGTAACAAGCGTGAACCTGATCCTGACCTCCATGCATTTTTCATATGCATATAGGTCTGTAAGTCTACACATGAGAGGGCATTGAACTCCCATGTCTGGTAATGCCCCCTCCCCA
This sequence comes from Limnodynastes dumerilii, assembly GCA_011038615.1. Lineage (NCBI taxonomy): Eukaryota > Metazoa > Chordata > Amphibia > Anura > Limnodynastidae > Limnodynastes > Limnodynastes dumerilii. The sequence continues at coordinate 750,872 of WWET01000291.1, forward strand.
CATCTAACACCTATTCCGTACAATAGACGCTGCCAGATAATCACCCTACTTCTACAAGCAGCTTTCAGAAATCAGTGACTTTATATATTATGATGATAAATGATTATGTAGTTTCAAGAGCAGCATACACTGAACATCAGCAAGGGAATGTAAATCCCTGAACCACCATAACAAAACAAACCCAACCAGAGCCCGAACCCTCCCTGGATTTCGCCTCTCTGCCTCTCTCTACTCCAGCCATTCCAATGCCTCCTGTGGAGAGCTGAAGAAGTGTGAGGGATGGCATAGAGTAGTAACTTTCTCTTTGGGCCGCATGCAGAGAGAGTTTTCCGATATGAGCTACAGCGCATGCGCAGTAATTTTGTTACGACATCTACATTACTTGTTGCAGCGTAGATTGCGTATACTCGATCTTTAAGACAAGTAACATAGATGTCGTAACAAAATTACTTCGCATGTGCGGTAGCTCATATCGGAAGACTCTGGTCGCATTGCATATGCGGCCGGAGCTCTGCATACGGCCCAAAGAGAGAGTTACTACTCTATGCCATCCCTTTTCACAGGATTGGTCATTCTTGCCCTCATACTATCTCTGGGTGTTGGTGTTTTATCATTAGATGGAAGTATAGCTCCGCATATGGCCCTTTACCATTAAAACCAAACTGATTCTAGCTAACATTCATCCAATATGTTTAAAAATGAGTCTAAATGGTTGCTGTGGGCAACTACTTTACTTTTCTCTTTAGAAATAATTATAGCCCAGCCCATACCCAGTTTACAGAAAAACAAATTCCCACCCCATCGTCCACAATGTAGATTAGCCAAACCATTTTACATTGCTCTATTTTCTTCAGGACTAGCGGCAAATTAATTAACATGATACAGAAAAGGGAGCACAAATGCCGAACTCCCCACTTTTCTTCTCCATACTCTTTTCTTCTCTATTATAGCCCTCCCACACATACAGCCCTCACACACATGCAGCCCTCACACACATGCAGCTCTCACTCATACGCAGCCCTCACACACATGCTGCTCTCACTCATACGCAGCCCTCACACACATGCAGCCCTCACACACATGCAGCTCTCACTCATACGCAGCCCTCACACACATGCTGCTCTCACTCATACGCAGCCCTCACACACATGCTTGGTCCCGCCCCCGAGGCCACTTTAAGAATTTTTTTCCAGGGCCACTTTCATTTCCCAATCCGCCCCTGCATGCAGCCCTCACACACATGCAGCTCTCACACACATGCAACTCTTACACACATGCAGCTCTCACACACATGCAGCTCTCACACACATGCAGCTCTCACACACATGCAGCACTCACACTCGCATACATTCAGCCCTCACACACATGCAACCCTCACGCACATGCAGTCCTCATGCACATGCAGCCCTCACACACATGCAGCTCTCACACATGCAGCCCTCACACACATGCAGCCCTCACTCACATGCAGCTATCACTCATACGCAGCCCTCACACACATGCTGCTCTCACACTCACATGCAGCCCTCACACATGTAGCAGTGTGTCTTGGGCTAAAGTGTCTTGAGAGTTTGTGAGTTTAAGAGTCATCACTCTTATGAGACATCTTCAGCTCCTTAGCACTAGCAGCTCAACACAGGAACGGACTGTACTGCAGCTGAATTCTAAGCTAAGCTCTTCTTACTTCATAAGCTTATTTTATCATCCATCCACAGCACAGCTTCCTATGTTTCCTATGTTTCTACATGTTCCTATAATGTGCAGCTGGTGCCAATGTTGAAAATCCCCCCCTGGTATATACAGTGCTAAAGTAATGAGGCAGCCATTGTGGGGCCCGTTCTGGCCTTTGGGGCCCTTTGACCTGCGCTTGCCACCATTGTTTCTTTTTATTGGTCCATGAGCTTGTTATCTTTTTCTTCATTAGCATATACAATAGTCTAGATTTTTTCCTATTTCTGTATGTAATATTATGTTACAATTTGATTTGAAATTGTGATAACACAACACTTCCAGCTATCTTTGTAATAATTTCATAATCATTTTATTTTGTTGTAAATTCACATTGAAATGCTCTTTTTTGACAATTTTTGTTAATTTCATTAAAAAATAAACTAATTTACTTTTGTCTGATTCTGAGCTGAACATCCTAGCTGCATTTAGCATGTCCACAATGTAGATTAGCCATACCATTTTACATTGTTCTTTTTTCTTCGGGACTAGCAGCAAATTAATTAACATGATACAGAAAAGGGAGCACAAATGCCGAACTCCCCACTTTAAGCCCTCATACTCTTTTCTTCTCTATTATTGCGCCAAATTATTTAATTGGGTCTCTGCAATTGTGTAGAGACACAGAAAAAAAGGCAGCCTATTGTAAGAGGCCTTACAAGTATAATGCAGTATCAAATTCAATTCCCATCAACAGTGCTTGCTGCTAAAAGCTTGTACTGTGGCTGCAGATTAATGAAGATCTGCATTGAGCAAAGTGGTGGTCGCAGAGACATCATTTTTCTCCAATAGAAGTCCCATTCTTCAAGAACAATAGAAGTATAGAAAAGTGCTAGTCTGTTTATGGATGGAAATAAATCAAAATGAATAAGAGCCCTGATGGAAACCGTCTGAAAGCAGCAGAGTGGAATTCTGAAAACACTTTGTTTTCTGATGACTCTTTTTCCCATAATCCCCCTAAAGACTACTTGAACACTGAAGTGAAGGACATATGTTAAAAAGAAAGCAGAAGATTTAAGCAATCAGTTTCTGAATATGAATGACTATGCCAATCAAAAGCTGCTAAGTCTTATGGACTACAGTTTAAAGTAGAACTACCACTAAAAATGAACAGTGTTTATATGTAAACTATCAAAACTATGTAATACCATTGGTATGTAAATACGTGTAACAAAGCAAAACTCTACAGTCACAGTAAAATAAATATAATGGGCCTGATCCAGAACTACGCCTGCAGGCATATTTACACGATCATAAGCGTAACTTCGTCTGTAAGTAATTTCTGCGCATGCGCCCAGCAGATGTTTCCTTTCGTAACACATGGCGTCCGTAATTGAAAATAGGTCGCCCGTAACAATTGCGTAATTACGGCAGAATGGGCATGCCTATATTACGGTAGCCGTAAATACGGAATGTAGGCGGGGGGACATTTAAATCGTACAGTATGGGCTGGGTTACGGAGTTACGACCATAGCGTAGTTACGGCATGCCATAGTTATGGTTGCAAAAGTTAGGGTGGGATTCAGCTCTGCGTAAATACGAATAGTGCTCATTCGTAGTTCTGGATCTACCCCAATGAATCAAATTTAAATAAAATTAAGGACACCATTTACTAAAAATATTGTTACCTTATCCAGGCTCACTTCTCCTTATGGCGAGTCTGGCAAGAAGAACTGCAGTATTTATCGATATTCACCTATCCTGAAAGGACCCGCAGTGAGCTGCAAGCTGTATGCTGTTATCAAAGATCCATTTAGGAAAACAGTTCACATGTGCAATGTCTTCCTATTGAGCCTTAGAAATATTTCTAAGTCTCATAAGTTAAACAATCCACATGTGCATTGTCTTCCTTTCAGGACTTAGAAATCGTTTAAGATATGTTAAGTAAGTTGGACTATTTTTTTCTTTCTTTTACACATGAAATTTTCAATTGTGTCCTTTATCATATAAACAAGACACACACACACACACACACACACACATAAATATATACAACACAACACTCCAAAAAAACAATAAAAAAGCTTGCTGGGGTGCACATCCCAGTGGTGCACTGTGCAACGTCATCACTTTAAGTCTGGGTGCCACATTTACTAAGCTGCGGGAATGGAAAAGTAGAGATGTTGCCAATAGCAATCCTTCAGACTATAGCTGACATTTTCTAGTATGTAATAGGAATGTCAGCTGCAATCTGATTGGTTTCTATGGGCAACATCTCAACTTTTCCTTTTCCACAGCTTGGTAAATCAGTCTGGCCCTGGGAGTGCCTCATCACTTTATATATATTAGTTTACATTTGTAAAAATTCCTAATCATTTTTTATTTAATTAAATTAATTAATTAGTTTTGCAAAAAAATATGGTAAGTCCGAATCCAGCCCTCTGTCACCATTTGTAAGTACTAAATATACTGTAAGCTTTCTTCTTTGTGAGTGGGCTCTCTCACCAACTGCTTGAGGGACGCTCCCCAGGGTTTTAACTAAGGGCGTTGCGACCGGTGCCACAGCCCAGAGGGCAAGGTTATAGCATTGGCGCATTTGAACTACAGCGCTCATCCCCCTGAATTCACTACAGCTGAGCCATGAGCCATGTGATGGTCTTGCTGTGCTGACAGCGCTCCGGGCCGGCTATCCTGCTGTCAAGCAGGCACTAGTTCACTAGTAATCTTCACTTTAAATGTATATAGTATAGTATATATTCATATAGTATATGCAGCACTTGTCATTAAGTGAAGCTTATCAGTGATGTCATGAGTGCAGGGGAGCCGGTATGGAGGACAGTGTCAGGCCGTTAGTGTGTGTCTTTCGCGCCAGGCACTAAAATATCTAGTTATGGCCCTGACGCTCCATGTAATGAATTTAAAATGTACCAGCTTCTAGTGGATGTTGCTGTAGACTCACCCCAGTTTACATCTGGTAGATTAAAATCTCCCATGATTATTACCTCCCCTTTTAATGCCATTCCAGCAATGTCTTGCAATATGACATTGTCCATTTCCTCATTTTGCCCTGGTGGTCTATATGTCAGTCCAGTACGAAAAATATAAACTTGGGTTTCTTTGGTTACCTAAAGTGCCTCAGTTTTTCTCCAATACTCCCTATCAAGGTTGACTTTATCCCTTACTACTCAAACATTAATACCGCCTCCAATTTTCCTACTCTTTCCTTCTTAAATAAATGATATCCCATTGTAGCTAGGTCCCAGTCATGATTTTCATTGCACCATGATTCCGTGATATATGCCGGGCGGTATAATATAATTGGCCACGTTGCTATAATCTGGACTCACATTCTAAACAAGATTTTTCTGGCAGCGGGTGGATTAATCATTGTGTTCCCTGCTGTGGATATCATTGCTGGATTTGACATTACTATTGGCCACGGTGATCTGTTATTCTCAAGCGGCACATTGATTTTTTACTGCCATTGCACTTTCTTTCCAGGATTCTCACAGTATTGGATTGCTTTTAATATTCTGCCTTGGATGACTGAACTGTTCCACGGATTATTCTGGTGGTAATGCCATAGGCTTTAACCGTCTCAATTATCCATTCCCTTACTGTCATTATCTTATAGCTAATTATGTGTGACTGGGATGTAAATTTATATTTAAATAAATTTAAATTAATTAATTAATTAATTTATTTATATATTTATTTACATGTTTATATTGTTATATGTTATATACATTTTTAGCATACTCATTTACAATTTAAACTGTGTATCTATATCAGGAGGCAACAAATTTAATTATTATTATATTATTCTATGGTGCTCTGTCTTTTTAATATGTGGATTAAATAAATTGTGTTAGACTACTCGGTTGTCGGTAATATTACTTTTTTCGCTGTGTATTCTTTTTTGTTTATTGTTGTGGACTGGGAAGCTAGCAAAACTTCCCCACACAGCTGATTCATTAGCGCCGAAGACCCCTTAGCTCCTAGCACTTGCACATATAGCTTTTTTCTGGTCTCTTTTCCTTTAGTTGCTATGGGTATGCCCCTTTAATATTTAAAATGTGCTTATCCCATGAAGCTAAAGCTCCCGGCGCTTTACCTGACTCCTAATTTCAACAATGAAATTCCCCACAAAAGTTCAGTCCTGCTCAGGGATTAAATTTTCTGCCATCGGGTTCCATCAACACCTCATGCCTTCAGCCGGCGTAAGGAAAGGGCCATACGCCCGCACAGGGGGAGTGTCGGGGAAAGTGAATGCTGATACGCTGTGCTTTAGTAAGCACAGCGCATGTCTGGATCAGGCCCTAGGTCAGTATAGTTTTAGATAAACAACTGGGCAGACTGGATGGGGAACATGGCTCTTATCTGCAGTCACTTTCTATGTTTCTAAAAATCTTAGCAAGTTATACCAAACACAATTATTAAAGATAATAAGCATTTTTTATTCCCCATAACAGGACTTTGCATATAGTTTGGTATATACTGTAAGCACAATTAAGCAGTAATAAACAGCTTTACTATGGGCCAATAGGAAATATTTTCATAAAAATTAAGGAACAATAATAGGTTTTATTATAAGGCATATATTCTTAATGGGTGTGGGTCCCCGGTTAGAAAATCCCAATTTCGAAAATTCGAATTGCGAATTTTCTTTTGCGAATGCGAATTTTCTCCGAATTGCTAAAATTCGAAAAATGCATTCACCTAAATGTTTCTATTTATACTAGTCTGAAATTATAATTTTTTTTTTCTTCCAATTTCGACGAATTGCGAATTTTCTTTTGCGAATGCGAATTTTCTCCGAATTGCTAAAATTCGAAAAATGCATTCACCTAAATGTTTCTATTTATACTAGTCTCAAATTATAATTTTTTTTTTCT
>WWET01000291.1:773941-787902 GCA_011038615.1 Limnodynastes dumerilii
GGTTAGGCTGCGGGGGGAATTAGGGTTAGGCTGTGGGGGGGGCAGACTTAGGGTTAGGGAGTGGGGTTGCTTACCTTTCAGAGCACTGTGTTCAGTGCTCCGGGGATCGATTGCTATGCCTCATTAAGGAACCAACTATATTTTCCTTGGAAATTCTCTGTTTTGTAAATTATTGTTGAAATAAATGTTTGAGTAATAAATGTGCATTTTATTAGACTATCAAAAGAAAATAATATGGATTATTTTAGGTCAACTTGGCGCATTTTTGGTTAAGGTAGAACTCCATTCTTTTATAACAAATTGGGTTTGATGAGATTAGAAAAAGTTAATTATAAAATAAAGGTTTACTAATGAGGTTGGTGACATGCCAGTATAATCATCTTCTTCATTGTCATTATTATAATAATAAATAAATAAAATCCATCACAATTTCATTAGGTTCTTTGCTTGTGTTAATATGTAGTTTAACCTGTTATTTATTATTATTGAAAGTGACAGTATGGACTGGGAGATAATCAAAAAGAGAAGTTCATGCAGCTTGGTAATGGAGTTACTTTATAAAGTGATGTAAGGAAAAAGACATCTGTTTGCATAACCTAATGTGCCTTACACATATTTTTCATACTGTGTTGAACATCGAACACTGAGTTGCATTGTGCTGCGAAATGTTTGTATTTTTATTGGTGAGTTTGAAATAAAAATAATAAAAAAAAAGAAAGAAAAGAGACATCAGAGTGAGAACAGATTTAGGGGTTCATTCAGAGTCTGAGAGAAAGGGTAAACAGGTGAAAGTGTAAACATGAGTAAAACCATATTGGACTACAAGGAAAGGCAAATGTAATCTGTGAAAATAGAATTAGAGTTAACAGGTAGAGTTTCCTACTTCAATTTTAAGTTCAGGGGCAGAATTAGAGGGTGTGATCAGAGCTATTCACATCCCCCATTACTCCCAGATGTGCCTTGATAACAAAGAACCTGATCCAGCTCCCTGCATGTTCCCTACGCAAGGAGGTCTGAAAGTTCATGTCACTCACCTCTCACATATGGAGTTCTGGAAACGTGCGTGTCTAGTATTCTACCTTAAATGCTCTGCATGGATCTGCATCCGTGTGGAAGTGCATACAGCCGCCCTACTCACCATCATCTGCATGCCTATTCCTTATCCCCCTTGCAAGCAGCTTGCAGAAGTCAGGTGTCGAATGGAGATCTGGATCCGGCCCAGAATGTCTGAAATGTCTACTCTTAATAAAACAGAAACATTGTTATTGTGAGATTCGGAAACCTAAAAGGAGTGGGGCTTGTACGGAAGATGTGCTTTCAATTCCAAAGCCTCTGCATGTATGAGCATTGATTGCTCACATTTGCAGAGACGTCGGTATCGCCAGCTCAATCTCTCACTGACTTCAGCTGTCGATGTATGATGTAGCCAACAAGAAACCAAGGACCGGATCCACACTTAATACTAACAGCTTTCTGCATGCTAGATGCGGAGTTCGGCTGCCTGACTGGCAATGCCCTTGCGACATCTTCCGTTATGGATATCAAGACATAAATCTATCTGACAGGGCAGTGCTTCCCCTCAGCCTGTCTAAACTCCATAAAGTGGGTTTGGGGGCATTTAAATTGTACAGTCAGAGTGGGATTAAAGACTTAGGTACAGATCAGCGGTCGTACAGTCCACTGATCCACACGTGTGCCTTATGGCAATGTAAGCCACTTAAACTCCGCACAAGAGATGAGAATAGCAGGGAAGCTCACTCCCCTCTTTTCTGTGGACTGCCTGATCTTTGTGGAAGTCCCAATATACCCCTGTATACTCACTGTTTCCTCTATACCCATCTCATCCCACTGCTCAATATATTCCCCAACTCATATCACTATTCCCTCTATACACATTTCCCTACTGTTCCCTCTATACACATCTCTCCACTGCTCTCTCTATTTTCCTTTCCCATTTAATTACTTTCTATTCTTATTTTCCTATTTTTGTCACCCCCTCCCCTTGTCTTATACTCACCTGATTTCTTGTTGTCTACATCTCTCATCGACAGCTAAAGTCAGTGGGAGGTGCAGCTGGTGATACCGACATCTCTGCATATCTGAGCAATCAATGCTTATACATACAGAGACTTTGGAATCGAAACCACATCCCCCTTACAAGCCTTACTTTTTTTGTGTTGGCACCCAATTTGAGTAGTAAGGATGGGGGTTAGGGGATATAGAGGTAATGTCATGATCACAGTACCTGTGCACTTTATGTCTTTTTTTACCATTGCAGATCACATGACCTTTCAGTTCCCAGCACTTTTTGGTTTTTACTCTTTGCTGCAGGCATTAGTGCATAGGTGTGACTCATTCACTTTCTGAAGCTCACTCATCAGCTGTTCTACTTAAACCTCCCTCTGACATGCCCTCACTGTCAGAGCAACAGATCATCTAGCCTGCTGATTTTGCATCCTCAAGTCCTCTCATGCGTTCTGGATTCCTGGTTCCAGGTCCTGTCTCCAGTCCTTGGTTCCTGCTATCCGGTTCCTGTATGCCATTGTGTCTGATTCCTGCCTGTGTCTCCTGTGTCTGTAACTTCCATCTAGTCTTGGTAGCCACTCCTGCGCTACCTACAGCAACCCTCAGATCCTGTCCACCATCTTGATGTCTGTGCGCTTGTCCAGATGGCCGCAACCTGCTGCTTGCCTGCAGCCAAGACCATCCGCACCATCACACATGAACACCAGGCTTGCAGTTAGACTCTGCTCCTCTGGTCTGGCATGGTCCACTTACGAGTAGAGTGCATGACAGGTAATACCTATTACTTATTTCATGAATACATCTTTTACAGAACTGTAAAAAAAAATGTAAAGGATAAAAAATAAGGCAAAATCACTCGTTTATTTTTGTGTACTTTTTGGGATAAATTCTAAATCAAACTTGGCTTTCAAACTATATTCTAAAGAATTTATAGAAATAATCACAACTTCAGAATTTTATTTTTAGGTAATAGAAGGCCAAATTTAATTTAAACAGTAAACCAGGCATTGTATCTATCAAAAAACATGTTTTGATTATTTGCAGTCTTAGATGCGCATTGTTATGCTTTGGGCATCTTCTCACATATCTTTTGCAATTTTTTCAGTGCTTGCATTAATATTTAATATTCTTCAAACATTGTTCAACTTTAATGGTTGTCTAATTTTTGTTTTTCATCCACAAAGAAGCTATTAATTTATGAATATACAGGGCAGTAAGTAATAACTTGCATGAATGCCTTCAACAGATATGCCTCTATTGGCCTCCCATAAAATAGACTCTAGGAGCAGATACTATCTATTGGCCAAGCCTCAATGATCAGTAGTTTACAAAAGGAAGGAAAAAGAAAGTTTTTTTCTTTCCTTTTGAAGAAGTCAACAAAATTTAGCATCATCACCAAATATAGAAGCTGTTGTTTTTTCTGTTTAGAATGGCAATGCTTTTAAAAAAAAAAGGGTTTTCAGAAGAATGATTTTTATTAATCACATGCTTTGCGGATACTTTATCATCGAGTTATTGTCAGCGGCACAACTATAGTGAGAGCAAGCAGGTGTGCATGAAGAAGGTGGGGTATAGAGGTGGCTGCTACTCTGGTTCCCAATATCGTTGTTTTGCTTCTTGTCCCACAAGATCAACAGACGCCATAATTCTTGTTTTCAGAGCAGAGATGAGGGTACAGGAGGGCAGAACTGTATCACTGGGCCTCCTCAGAAATTTATGCTATATGAGTTACTGGTATTTTTTATGCTTTCACTCCTGTATCTCATTATCATTTTTATTGACATTTTAAGTGTCTGAAGATAGCTGATTTGCAATAATAGAAATAATTTCCCAAATCATCTGGAAGCAGAGGTAGAGACAATTCACATCATGTGATCACTATGTAAGGAGTCCCATAGCTCCAATATTCAGATTCTTGTGCTATTGCCACATCCCTATTTATTTCCACACTATCTTTTGGGAGTGCGAATGTAAGGTGAAAGTATAACAGTAAAGTATATTATACTTCTTTAGTGTTTTCTAAAGTGTTTTAATTGATTCTTCATATTCCCATCCTTCTTGCTATTTATTTATTTATTCATTCATTTATTTATTCATTGTGTGGAATACTGCCTACGTCAATTGCTTTCATTTATTGTCCTACTGAGTTTATCTTGAAGTATTACTAGAATATATTATTGTTCACATAATAGTTTGCTAATGGATTTCTCATTATTTTTAATAATTTTGTAATTTTGCATTTAAATTACTCTGCTTTCTATTTAAGTTACATATTCCACTTAATATGGATGGCTCGTCAGAAACAAGCCATTACAATCCAGGACATTGTAATACATGTGTAAGTGACCTATCCAATTTAAGAGAGTCAGAGGTGGCATGGTCCCAATACCCAAATTAACCCTTGGAGGAAATTTTGAGAAGGCCCTGTGAAGTTGACCGGAAGGTTCAGGGGTATATTTACCTTTTGGCCAGAACAGAACTTGCCAGAGGCAACTAAGCGAAAAATGCTGCCTGATTGTGTTAAATCTCAGTTTCCAGTTCTCCACAATGAGGTGCAGTGGCAGGAGTGAGATGTAGAGGCTTTTCGGATGCATGCTGCGCCACTGCCTGTCAATATATTGTATGACGGGCAATGCCAGCGCAAAACCTCTACATCACAGTCCACCCACTGCTGCTTCAGTCCACTGCATGTCAAGGAGAGAGGGGGGGTGTCGGACTCTGTTACGCAGACTGTCATATAGAAGATGCCTAGATGGGCTGTACAGCTGGGCCCTGTGCCCCCTTTCTCTGATAGGTAGCAGACCAGAGCATAAGAAGATCAGATGAGCTATATAGCAGAGTTCAGTGGTAGTCCTCTAGCAGGAAGTGGACTGGAGCATAAGAAGATCAGATGAGCTATATAGTAGAGTCCAGTGGTACCCCTCCAGCAGGAAGTGGACTGGAGCATAAGAAGATAGATGAGCTATATAGTAGAGTCCAGTGGTACCCACCCCTCAGGAAGCGGACTGGAGCATAAGAAGATAGATTAGCTATATAGCAGAGTCCAGTGGTACCACTCCAGCAGGAAGCGGACTGGAACATAATAGGATAGATTAGCTATATAGTAGGGTCCAGTGGTACCACTCAAGCAGGAAGCGGACTGGAACAAAGGAAGATAGTTGAGCTATATAGCAGAGGACAGTGGTACCCCTATATAGTAGAGTCCAGTGGTACCCACCCCTCAGGAAGCAGACTGGAGCATAAGAAGATAGATTAGCTATATAGTAGAGTCCAATGGTACCCCTCCAGCAGGAAGTGGACTGGAGCATAGAAAGATAGCCCGTGCTGAAAGTACTTACATGCGTAAATACTACGTAATTTAGGTGTAAAAAGTTACTACGCCTGCGCAGTTCGTCCGATCCTAAAAATACGCATGCAACCACACACAAATACGGAACTGTGAATATGGTCCTTTAATGTCTAAAATAGTAAGATTAGACAGATTAGATAAGGACTTTTCCCGAATAAAGACAGCTGAAGTGATATTTTCATAATAAATTATAAGCATCTCTTGTATGTCACTGTGAGCCCACCTTTTTATTATTTATTACTATTATGGGAAATATTTCCAAAATAGGGGTGAGGCATAAAACGTACATTTTACACACACCCTGTCGTTTACTTGTTTAAGTAAACCCTTCAGGCTTCAGTATCAAATCTTTTTATTAAATATAACACATAGGGTGTGTCAACAGTGTCATTATTAACGCTATAATTCCGTGGATATATACTCAAAATAATTAAGGTCTTTTTTATGGTGCAATTGGGTTGCAGGTTAGCTAACTGGTGATCTCACTATAATTGTGTCAAGTCAATTTAGAAAAGAACAATTAGATGACCTTATATATTCAATGAAACAAAGTCGGTTATAATCTTAAAATCATTTCTAGAGGTCTATGTCATATATGTATCGTAATGCAACATAAACCAAGTTAATCTTTCTGTAATTACAATGAAAGATAATAGTAGTGCTTAGATAAAAGTATAGTTTCTAGAAATGATATGAAACTGACATACAAAATGAAAGGTTCAGGTAATCTATGAACAGTGCAAAATTATGGACTCACAATGCAAGTGTTGTCGTCTTTTTTGTTATGTTTTTTTCCATATGTCATCATCATCAGAAGCATGCCAAGATTTTGCCTATTTGCAGATACACATAGTCAGTGTATCACAGATATCTTTCACCCCGCTCGCCATACCATATTAATCAGTTCATCCCAAATTATTTTCACATTACATTCTGCAATATTTTTATCTATGATCTGAAATACACCTAGGGGCCAGTCCATAACATGTGACATAAACTGTGAGTTTACACTGCACATGCTCAGTAATAATTTGCACATAATGATGGGTGATCGAGAGGTTCTGAGGGACTTTTTATGGAAAGGAAAGGGTGGAGAGATACAGTCAGGGCCTGAACCAAAGGTGCAGACAAATTAAAACTCAGCATATACAATATGGCAGACACACAACTGAAATCTTGGGGTATGCTGCGTGCGATCCTAAGGCACACATAATGGTACCTCTAGATGGCAATGAAGCGTGGCACGTAGCCTACTAGTATTAAGAAGCCAAATTCAGTGCAGTTACGTGACCACAAATGTTGTGCAACAGTAGAGTAGTAAGCTGTGTAATATAGTGTAAAAAAGCACTTACACATATACCCTTTCCTGTATACATTACAGTAAAGTACCAAGTACTTGTTTTGGATCACTTGGGAATACACAATGTATATGGTCACATGACTGCATAGGCACCCTGAGCTGCCACAGTGTGCACATTATGGTCACACTCTGAACTTGTTTTGCGTTCCTATGTATGGTATGCGCATGTTTGCATTTATTATTAAGTCTGAATATGGTCCCAGATCTCTAGAACTAATCTCAATCTTCCCTACATTCAAATCTTTGTCCTTTCCCCACCTTTCTCTCTTTCTGTGAACAACACCACTATCAACAATGTCTCCCCAAATCACTGCCTGGGGGTCTTCCTGAGCTTTTCGTTTTCCTTCACCCCCCACATCCAAGCCATCTTCATGTCCTGCCAATTTCCTTTCTGTAACATCACCAGTATCAGGTACCTTCTACTTTCTGGCCTTCCAATATTCCGCCTCCTCCCTCTAGAGAGTACTTAATGCTGCAGTTTGTCTCTTGTCTTTGCTCTTTATTAATTTTTGCAGTTTTGCCCTGCACTATTGTGTAGGATGCCTTCAAAATAATAAATAATAATGATAATAAATAATTTATGTCCATCTATTTCACATAATAAAGGGACATAGTTCCATAGAATGCTGAGTATGGCTCTGCATTAATTAATTAGCTTACGTTTAACAAGCAAATAAATACAATATTCTGTATAGTTATTTTATGTCAATTGGAGAGTTGACCTACGTAGGACCTGCTTAATGTTGTTGCTGTATTTTCCATTTTGTCAATAAATCCATTTATTCCAAATAGCGTAATCTTAGTTAGCAAGCAATGGCTTGTCTTATTCCCATGTACCAAGCTTTGCTTTGAAATCTCCCCTAATGACCTTGAGTTAGTGAGTTCCTTTGTTGCAGTGCTGCTTGATTTCATGATAGAAGTCTAGCCTTTGTCTTCCATAAAACCTGGTGTAGATAATTGGGCAATTTAAGGCTGATAGCATTTCATCAGATGACTAGAGGCCTTTTCTGTTTCTTGTTAATGAAGATGATACTCCACTGCTTCTTTTGTTTTCTGCGTATTATGTGTTATACAGTAAGCATGATCTGTCGACTTTAGCTACTTTTGTTTGCTTGCTCTCAATATTTAATTTAAAATTATAGCTGGTCTTTAAAATCTATACATACTGCTTCAACACAAAAATGATCTTACATGTAACTGATAACAAGAAACTTAAGACCTATGGCCTTCAAGTAGTCACAAGCTAAATGTCCTTGTAAATTGTTTACATTTCATATGTTGTGTTGACACTGTAATTTCCATAATGGCCTCCACCAAATATTGACAAGTACATTTATCAAACTATATCTTGTTCATGATTTTATAGTGCAGATGAATATGCCAATTCCATCCACAACTGTTCAATACAATTCATGGCTTACATGATGAACAGCCATTTCAGAAATAACCAAGAACTGGTGAGTGTGACATATTTTTTATGTAATTATTCATTAGAAATCATATTTATAGGTGCATTGCAAATTCTTTTTTCTCTGCAGATAAGTAATCAGTTTTGAGTTACTGTTGTAGTGCTCTATATCAGAGTGTTATAAGATTGTCTACAAAGATTTTCTCCTATGTATATGTCCAGTGACACGTTTACACTGTAGTGGTATGGGATTGAATTTTTTTACTGTGAAAAATACAAAGTTCTTTATTCTACACAGTTTGCAATATGCCCTACAACCAGTTCTTTTTTAGGGATAGAACATAACGGAATTGAGTTCCGGCACCTTTTTTCAACGAATTTTCCATGTTTTAAAAGTTTCAGCGGTAAAATCATTAAAAAGGTTCATGCGGCTGCTTGTGTGTCGAGTTCAATGCATGCGTACTTCGTCCACGCTGACTGCGATGGCACTGCTCGGCTTGTGTTTGGTTGTGTGGTCGCACCTTTTTTTCTTACAAAAAAAGCACTGCCTACAACCAACATAAAGTTCTATGCAAATATATTGCATAGTACATACATACTATTATACCTATTATTATTATTAAAATGTTTTTATGGTACCACAAAGGGCCCACAGCACTGTACATATGATACATTAAACATTATGACAAACAATGTGATACAGGTTATAACAGAATGATGACGAATAAGATAGAGATACCCGACACCTGCCCTAAATGCAAAACCCAAAATGCTGACCTGTTTCACTGTTTGTGGCTGTGTGGAACCATACAATCATTCTGGAAGGATTTAGCCTCTTATGGGAGCAACCTATTGGGAAAACAAATCATTCTAACACCTCAGTGGGCTGCATTTGAGAGCCTCACTAGTCAGACACACATCCTTGGTGAAGATGCGAAATTCAGGTCCATACTGGCTGCTGTGGGGAAGAAAGCAATTTTACAGAACTGGGTATCTGATACGAAGCCTGCCCTGGAACTAGCCACCTCGAGACTCCTCTTCCTGTTTACCATGGACTGGCTTTAAACATCGTCAAACAGGGAACTGTTAGCGCCAGGTCTGTTTCAGTGCTGGGGTCCCTACATCCAATCACTTCCATTGCACACTAAGCAAGCCCTTCTTAGTTGTTTTCAAACTACCTCTTGGTATTCTCGCCAACTCTTGGCCAATAAAACACCTGTAGTCATATAATCCTGATAGACACACCCACTCTTATGTCCATGCCCCACATGCTCCCGTATAATTGCCTCACACCTACCTACACTTGCACTCCTACACATGACCCACACTTCCACTTGATCGAACATATCTCATCTTATGCTGCACAGCTCGCTAGTCTGGCCATGGATGGATCGCTGATCTGCTGGGCGGGAAACAGGTAATAGGCAATGATTTTTATTGTTGTTGTTTTGTTGTTAAAAAAAAAAAAAGGGAAGGCTTTGAATACAAAAATGTATGGTCTTCCTAATATCCTATCTATATACTTCTGTTATCATACTAAATCCATATGGTAATTGTCTGTATATCTCTCCATTTTACCTTGTTATCATACTAAATCTATATGGTAATTGTCTGTATATCTCTCCATTTTACCTCTGTATCTAAGCCTTAATAAAAATATTTTGTAAAAAAGATAGAGATACCCAAAACAACTCAGATTCCAATGAACTAAGGCTGTGATGGGATATAGGCAAAGGGAGATTGAGAACTTAATAAGTTCAATAGGGGAACAAAACTTTGGGGATGAAATGACTCAACAGAGGATATTGTTGGGGTGAAGATTGCTCATGGGTAATAGCACAATATTGCCATCTACTTCATCAATATTTGTTGTAGTATTTCAAGGCCGATTATTCATGATAACAAATGAAAGATGCTTCTCCCCTCTTGATTAACTAAGAACCCAGGTAATTACTTTCTGTTATCCTCAGTAAAGATGTTTGTGGTTTTTTACAAGCTTGGCTAAAGCGTGAAAGAAACTATGTAGTATCTATGTGATAAAGATGATAAGTTCTATAAAATGTAATCTCCTTGGCCACACACACGCTGGTTGCAGTCCCCGATAAGAAAGTCTGATTTCTGAATTAGGGAAATCCGAAAGTTCCTTTTCGGATGTCCCTATTTCGAATACCCTTTAGCTTACAATTTTTTTTTTACAATGGGTGAGTATGCCGATCGGCGTATTCACCCATTCCGTTTCGGAAATGCCACCGCCGCTACCACAGGACCCGGACCACGGAAAAGGTGAGTAACCTCTCCAGGGTTAGGGTCAGGCTGTGGGGAAGGGATGGTTAGGGTCAGGCTGCAGGGGAGGCAGGGTTGGGGGCAGGGTGCAGGGGAGGCAGGGTTAGGGTCAGGCTGCAGGGGAGGGAGGGGTAGGGTCAGGCTGCGGAGATGGTGGGTTAGGGTTAGGCTGCGGGGAAGGGAGGGTTAGGGTTAGGGTAATGGAGGGGACGGTTAGAGTTAGAATTAGGGGAAGGGTTGGGGTCATTTTTTGCCTTACCTTTCAGAGCACCGAAAGTTTGGTGCTCCGTGGATCGATTGCTATGGCTCATCGAGGCATATGCAATTGAAATCCCAGCCAGTTCGAAACTGGCTGGGAGAAAATAGCCCTATGGAAATAGGGCCATTCTTTCCGGGGACCTACATCCCACACACACATCTATTTATGGGTCAACTCTGTCTACAACATTGTCTTAAGCTATAAGCCTCTGATAGCTTAGAGTTCCATAGGTGAAGGGTGAGTGGCTGCAATTGTCTCCCTTCTCCTCCTCTGGGGCCAGAATTATGCATTTAAAAATAGTGTATTCTCCCATCAATGACAACAAAGAGTTAAATACTCTTTTAAATTATTATAGAAAAGAATAACAAAGGCCTGTATAGATTACATAGAATTGTTACATACATTATTAAACACTTATATAAGACTTTATAGTCCATTTTGGCTGTGGAACCTTCCCTGCAATGAGTTCTAAACTTTCTTGAAGATCCAGTGGTTAAATATTTGCTAATATGTGCATGACTTCACCGGTCCCCTGAAGCTACTGAAATATTATTTTCTATTAGCAATCAGCATGTTGATCTTAGTTATTAAAAAATGAGAAATATATGTATTTTCCTGCAGGCTTGATATTGTGACTGTTTGCTAAATCTTTCTTTCCAATTGTCTTTCTTTTTGTAGTTTGTCACTTATATGTAACTGTGCCAATCAGGCAAGTAAATATAATGCCTTATTAATATATACATGAAAAAAATATCTTAGAACTCATATATGAACTGTATGCTTATGATACAGCCTTGACACATTGAGGCATGGACTCCACAAGACCTCTGATGGTGTCCCGTAATAAATGGAACCAAAACACTAGCAGCAGATCCTGGTTGACCTTATGTTGTGAGGTGGATCCTCCATGGTTTGAACTTATTTTTCCAGCACATTCCAGAGATGCTTGACTGGACTGAGATCTGTGGAGGTATAGCAAACAACTTGAACTCTTTGTCACGTTCCTCAAACCATTGCATCTTCCTGTTGGGAGATTTCAGAAAATATGTGGAAGTACTTGGTCTGCAACAATGTTTAGATACCTGGTATGTATCAAAGTATCCTTTTCATGAATGTAAGTATACAAGGCTTCCCAGCAGAATATTGCCAAGATCAACATGGCTTTCCTGTTCCCATAGCGCATCATGGTGCCATTCTTTTCTTTTAAATGATTCACATACGATTGGCCAATCATAAAACATGATTCATTAGGCCACTCTTTTCCATTGCTACATGGTCCAGTTCTTATACTTATATGACCATTGTAGGTGCTTTCAAGGGTGGACAGGGGTCAACATAAGCACTCTAACTGGTCTATGGCTAAGCAACCTCATGTGTCACAACCTGCAATGAACTGTGTGTTCTGACTAATTTCTATCATAGTCAGCATTAACTCAGTAATTTGTGCTACAATAGCTCTTCTGTGGAATTGGCCCTTGTTAAGGGCGGAACTACCATTGATGCAACAGGTGCAGCGGCATCGGGGCCCATGCTGATACAAGGGCCCACAGCCATCATCACCGCACCACCGAAGCTCCCCATCGGGTTATCTTGGGTTATATCATCAGGACCAAAGCATATTTTTTGCACCTGGGCCCACAACTCGCTATTTCTGCCTCTGGCCCTTGTCAAACTAACTAAGATCCTTATGTTTGCCCATTTTTAAGGGTTGCAAACTTCAACTTCAAAAATACTTTACCTGCTGCCTAATATATCTAATCCATTCACATGTGCTATTGAAACAAGAACATCAGACTACCCTGCTTGACAGTGCTAATGAAATAGTGGATTAACAAAATCCTAAATCCTGTTGCTGAAGTTGCTTCATTTGTTAAATCATCTGTATGTCCTGTTGTCCTTTTCATACGCCAAAGGTAGGAAAAGGAGTTACAAGTGTGTGGGAGTCAGGGCTTTTTTGTCGTCGGAACGCACCGGAAGGGCGTTCCGGCACCTTTTTCAGTACAGTGGGACAGTCCCGCTTTCGGGGGACTGTCTCGCTGTCGTGTACGACTTACAACTTGTTTTTTGTTTTTTTGTTAAAATCCCCTGCGGCAGGGCTTTTAACAGTGCAGAACAGGTAATACAGGGCTGCAAACCTGTTACTGCGAATGGCAATGACCGAACCTCCGGGAGCCCTGTATTACACCGCACCATGTGACTGCAGGCAGACAGAGAGGGAGCGCCGAAGAGAAGATGCGCCACGGAGGAAAAGACATCAAAGGTAAGTAACAGAGGCTGGTCATAAAGGGCAGACAATGGTGACTGAACACAACAGGCAGACAATGGAGGCTGGATATAAGGGGCAGACAATGGAGGCTGGATATAAGGGCAGACAATGGAGGCTGGATATAAGGGCAGACAATTGGAGGCTGGATATAAGGGGCAGAAAATGGAGGCTGGATATAAGGGCAGACAATTGGAGGCTGGATATAAGGGGCAAACATGGAGGCTGGACATTTAATGGGACAGACAATGGAGGCTGGACATAAGGGGCAGACAATGGTGGCTGGATATAAGGGAAGACAATGGAGGCTGTGTATCAGGGCAGTGCATAATATATATATTTGTTATCTCAATTCTGACAATGGAGGCTGGATATAAGGGCAGACAATGGAGGCTGGATATAAGGGCAAACATGGAGTCTGGACATTTAATGGGGCAGACAATGGAGGCTGGACATAAGGGGCAGACAATGGAGGCTGGATATAAGGGCAGATAATGGAGGCTGGATATAAGGGCAAACATGGAGTCTGGACATTTAATGGGGCAGACAATGGAGGCTGGACATAAGGGGCAGACAATGGAGGCTGGATATAAGGGCAGACAATGGAGGCTGGATATAAGGGCACAATGGAGGCTGAACATAAGGGGCAGACAATGGAGCCTGGAAATAAGGGGAAGACAATGGAGGCTGTACAGTACAAGGGGCAGACATGGAGGCTGGACATTACAAGGGGCACACATGGAGGCTGTACAGTACAAGGGGCACACATGGAGGCTGGACATTATAAGGGACACACATGGAGGCTGGACTTTAAAGGGGCACACATGGAGGCTGGACATTACCAGGGAAAGACAATGGAGGCTGGACATTTCTAGGGGCAGACAATGGAGACGGGACATTAAAAGGGGCAGACAATGAAGGGTGGATATTAAAAGGGGCAGACAATGGAGGCTGGACATTACAAGGGGCACACATGGAGGCTGGACATTACAAGGGGCACACATGGAGGCTGGA
>WWET01000292.1:0-16236 GCA_011038615.1 Limnodynastes dumerilii
CAGACCTGGCCAAATGACCTTCCCCTACCCTTCACCCCATCCCCTTCTTGATTTATATTGTTTACTTATAAGTATTTTTAATGCTCACACTCATCCACATTTGAGGTCTAAGGTAATCCCAGACCGTGGGGTTCGTTGTTTAGCTACATTTAACTTGAATGTTAATAGCTGGAAACCCTTGTACTCTGTCTTTAATGCTTTTCGGATGTACCTGTTTCTTTGTTAATATTGAGTGGTATGCTATTGATTTCATGTATGCTTCTACTTGAAAATAAATAAAGAATTTAAAAAAAATAAATAAATAAATAAAGCCTGACCCTTGTAAAACCAAACACTGCCCAAAATTTACCCTTTTTTTTGTTGAAAACATAATTTATTTTTTCTTTGCCCATCACTACAACAGTTCTGTAATAACCTGGGCCCGTATTCAGACCTCCATCTTCTGTGCCCGTCTGTCCGTAACTAACCGATTGAAGTTACTGGGCATGCGTAGTAATTATTGTACGCTATTTATGTAGCGTTGCGCTACGTAGATTGCATACACGTGGTTTTAAAGACGAAACGCTATGTAAATAGCGTACAAAAATTACTACGCATGCCCAGTAACTTCAATTGGTTAGTTACGGATGGACGGACACAGAAGATGGAGGTCTGAATACGGGCCCTGAACTGCAGTAACTGGAATGTTAATTTTTACTTTACTAGCAATAGAAACAAATAAACTTTCTGCATATATACATCAAGAATGGAAGAATACAGACCTGTAATTATATCAAGTTCATGGATTTCAATTCCTTCATATCTTATGATAGTAATCACCATCATTGTTAGCTTACGAGTGCACTTAATGGCCAAGTAAAACAGTTAAGATGCCATTGTTGCCATTGTTGAAATAAGTTAAAATCTTTCCTGTCAAGCAGACAAGATTAAAATACAGTGTACTAATAAAGGTTAGAATTTACATACAATGATAGGAATAAACACTATAGAGGAAATCATAAATTCAACACTTATTTGTTTACTTTTTTTTTAACAAAACATCAGTATTTATTAATGCAATATTATACAATATAAAAAAACAACCTTCAAATACATGAAAGCTACAACAGTAGCCCGGAAGTTTTGGGAGTCCCTGCTATGATGGCTGTCTTTCCGAAGTAGAGACAGACGAAAGTTCTTTTTCGGCTGTCTCTATTTAGAATAGCAGACATTTTAGATTTTTTTTTTCCTGAATGGGTGAGTAAGACGATCGGCACACTCACCCATTCATTTTCAGAAACACTGCTGGACCCGCCGCAGGAGAGGTGAGTAACCTCTCCGGGAACTTTTAGTGTTAGGGGGAAGGTTAGGTTTATGCTCTGGGGATGGCAGGGTGAGGGCCATGGAAGGGGAGGGTTAGGATCAGGCTGTGGGGAAGGAAGAGTTATGGTTAGGATGTGGGGAAGGGAGGGTTAGGGTCAGGCTGTGGAGAAGGGAGGGTTAGGGTCAGCCTGTGGGGAAGGAAGGGTTAGGGTAATAGAAGGGGAAGGTTAGGGTAAGGATTAGGGAAAGGGTTGGAGAAACTTACCATTTGGAGCACAGTGTTCGCTGCTCTGGGGATCAATTGCTTTGTCTTTTCCGAACTGGCTCAGAGAGAACGGCCCAATTAAAATTAGGCCGTTTGCGATGGGGACTGACACCCCCCAGAAGGTGGTAAAAAGTGTCAATACTACCACTAAATAAATGCAATTTATTAAATCAAAGGGTTTGTCAAATCAATGATGCGGCATGTGGCAACCATGTAATAACAGTCAGAAAGAGAAACATAAAATTCATACATTTCTTTCAAGTAATGGTAGAAAATATGAAATCACTGAAAATAATGTTATGTAGTTTTAACTTTTCAACAGATTTCAGAAATATTCATAAAAGTGCATAAAATTAAGTATTTATGGACCAGATTCACAGATATGTACTTACTATGTGCGCGTTTTTACACATGCACTTAGCATGTCAACACCCATGACACTCCCCTCGCCCGGACGTGTTTATGGTGACTTACGCCTCCATAGGGCACCCTTAACTCAATGGGCTGGATCCAGACCTTCTTAAGTGCATGAACTTAGTTACTCCTGGGCTAAACCAAGTTGATTTTAGGGGGAGCCAAGTTAATTGTATTCTTTGCATGCAGGGATAAATCTTTGAATTGCTTACTGTACACAGATATTGACCAGCTTTACTATCACACTGTTATTTAGACTTGGGATAGGAAACATCACCTCTCAACTCTAATACTGTTTGCAACAGATTAAATAGGACTCCCCTGAAATCAACATGGTTTAGCCCAGGAGTAACTAAGTTCATGCACTTAACAAGGTCTGGATCCAGCCCAATGTGTGTACTTACGCACATGTTACTTACGCATGTGCATATTTATCTAACCGCACCCTCAAATGTCCATTTAAATGCTCCGCGCTGCCCACTTTAATGTAACATCTACCATATGGATTAAAAGCACCCTCCGTACGTATGTCCCTAAGTGCGATTCACAAGTCCGTGCCTAAAGTACTCATGTGCATAAATACTACGTAATTTGCATGAAAATACGTACTACGCAGGCGCACTTAATCCGCTCATAAAAATATGCACGCAATTCTCTGCAAAAACATATGTGTGAATACGGTCCTATGTATATGCATAGTTGAAGGCATAAGGCTCAAGTGTGTGTTTGTGGGGGGATAATGGCAAAGGACTGGTAAAGAGACAGGGAAAGCATTTAGGAAGTAGAGGTGACTAAACGTTGAAGTAATAACTGAAAGGATATGAGTCAAATGGAGGGAGCAGCATTTAGTGGTGAAAGTAAAGCAAGGAAGTAAACAATGGTTAAACCCCCACATTGCAACATTCATGACAGTGATATATGAAGTGCAGTGGCTAGCTGTAGAAGAAATATTTAGAAGGAATCAAGACTAATAACTTTGAAACACTCTTAAACTAGGTGGGTGCGGGTATCCAAAAATATCTTATGTTTTAAATGCAAATCTAAATAAACCAGTGGTTTCCTTCAAAGCACGCATGAGAGGTTCTTTTATTGCACGTATAGCTAAATTTAAGAAGGATTCAACAGCAGGAGACTGAACTCCAAAACAAATGTTTGACCCTGGAAACTGCTTATTTATTTACCCGCTTGGAGGTAGATAGGGTGGTATAGCTACACTGTCATCAACTTTATTCTGATTATTTGCTTACTAAATCCAAAAGAAAGCTTCTGTTCTCAAGTCATTCATGGTATGGCCAGTCTGATTGGTGTGGTAGTAATTTAGCTTTTCTTGCCAGGGAAGAAAGGACTACTACTGTCATTACAGCTATAAAAAATGCGGAGGGAGAACTGAAGCGCGCGGTCCCGGATATTGCGCTGGTTTTTCTTTATCATTTTAAGACTGTATATGCCTCAAGGGTGTCCTATAGCCCTGAGGAACTGGATGATTTCCTTGAAACTATTCCCCTGCCCAAATTATCTCATGATAGTCGTTCTCTTCTTAGTTCTCCTTCTTCTAGAGATTGATGAAATAGAAACTGCAATAAATTATTTCCCTGTTAAGAAGGCGCCAGGTCTGAACGGTATCCCTATTAAGGTATATAAATCCCAAAGAGATTTTTTTCTGCCCAGACTTCATGAATTGTTTGGTCATGTCCAAGATGAGGGACTCTTGCCTATGTCTATGTGTGAGGTTCTTATTATAGTAATTTTGAAACCAGGAAAAGACCCCCTATTGATGAATTCTTATAGGCCTATCTCACTCCTCACCACTGATATTAAGAGATTTGCTAAGGTCCTGGCCTACAGACTTACTCAGGTGGTTGAAGATCTGATACACCCAGACCAGACTGGGTTCATTCCAAAAAAATCCACTTCCATTAATATGAGATGACTATTCACGCACCTTCAATTGCAGTGTCCGGAGGGATCAGGAGAGGTGGTGGTCTCTCTGGATGCAGCAAAA
Organism: Limnodynastes dumerilii; assembly: GCA_011038615.1. Classification (NCBI taxonomy): domain Eukaryota; kingdom Metazoa; phylum Chordata; class Amphibia; order Anura; family Limnodynastidae; genus Limnodynastes; species Limnodynastes dumerilii. The sequence goes on from WWET01000292.1 coordinate 3,984, forward strand.
GCGTTCGACTCTGTCGAGTGGTGCTATCTATGGGCGGTGATGGGAAAGATGGAGTTGGGTCCCTAATTTATTAACTGGCTTAAAAGCTTATACTCGGCCCCTCTAGCTAGAGTTTCCATTAACGGTTTTGTTTCTGAAAATATTGAATTAGGCAGAGGGACTAGGCAGGGCTGCCTGTTATCTATCCCTATTTGCCTTGGCAGTGGAACCCTTAGCCTGCGCTATCCGAGTAAAGTCTATGATTAAGGGGATTGTTGCAGGAGAGATGGAGGAAAAGATCGCTTTATATGCGGATGATCTCTTATTATTTCTCTCAGATACCCAGGGGTCAATAGAGGCTCTTCTACATTTGGTTAATAGATTTAGTATTTTTTCAGGGCTCTTAATTAACTGGGATAAGTCCCACATAATGCCTGTAAGAGGCTCGGTTCCAGTGTCTCCCAAAGTTGCCTGCCCTTTAAAATGGACCTCCCAATTCAAATATTTAGGTATTTTGATATCCAATGATATTTCTGAGTTCTGTCAAATTAACCTGTTTCCCCTTGTTACTGCCTTAGAGGCTAGAATGAAAATATGGAGTAAGCTACCCTTTACAGTTATGGGCAGGGTTAATCTATTGAAAATGTCTGTCCAACCCAAGTTGCTCTACATTCTACTTCAGTCACCTGTACCAATACCGAAAAAGTTTTTTCGTAAACTTAACTCTTTATTCATTTCCTTTGTTTGGGGAAACAAGCGATCCAAAATTATCCGGGAAAATCTCTGTAGGTCTAGAGAGAAGGGGGGTATGGCTCTCTCAGACATACCGCTGTGCAGATATCTTATCTGAGAGACTGGGTTATTTATTTCCATCATGGCGACCTTCATTGGATTCTAGTTGAACAGGCAGGTTTCAATCATACTCCGCAGGCTCTGCTAGCAGGTCCTTATCCCCGGAATTATGCCCCCTTAATCATACAGGCAGAGAGGGTGTGGAGATGGGCACATGCTTTGTTTGGGGGAAAAGATGTAGATCCTGCTACTCCGCTTTGGCATAATTCTAGTTCTCCTGTGCTTAGGGACTTTGAGGGGTCAGATGTTTGGTTTAGACGGGGGGATAAATACCTTTTATCACATACTGGGTAAGTCTGCCCTTAAAACCTTTCACCAGCTACGAGCTGAATTTTCCCTCCCTTGTTCAATGTGGTTTGAATACTTTAGATTGCATCATGCAGTTACCACACAATATGGTCAAGCACCTCCTCCTTTAACTCTCCAATTAAGTCACTATTATTGAATATTGGGGATGTCATTTCTGGATTTTATTCTGTGTTGACCACAGCCACCCCGGAAACTTCTCTCAATAGTCTCCGGCTGTTGTGGGAGGCTGACGTGGGACCACTAGATGATGAAAAATGGGAGGGGATATTGTGTAGCTCCCAGGGGATTACTGCTAGCATTAGATTTCAACAAATTCAGATTTACATTATCCACCGGGCATATTTAGCGCCGGCTAGACTGGCCAGGATAAATCCCTCATATTCTAGTGCTTGTCCAAAGTGTGGGGAGCTGGGTCCTGAGAAACAGAGGTTTTGGAAAGCTGTAATAGATTGTATGGGTGCTGTGGGCGTGGTTCTCCCGGCCAGTGATCCCAAGTGGTATATTTTTTATGTTGGACTTGAGGACCACTTTAATATTTCTAAGCAAACTTTTGTTAAATTTATGTGTATGTGGGCTAAGGTGAGCATAGCACAGTGTGCCCTGGCCTCACCCTTGTTTGGGGACTGGCTCCGATTGGTAAACACCTCACTGAGTCATGAAAAATGTACCTACCTGAATAGAGGATGTCCTCAAAAGTTCAATAAAATTTGGGATGGTCTACTCTCTCTCTACTCTCTCTGTCTACTACGGGGATCACACGCCTGGTGGCACTTCTATGTAAATGTAACTGACTAATTTTTGGATTATGTGTCATTTACTTGTAAATATTCATCTAATGTGATATCTTGACTAATTATGGTCTAATACTGACTTTGGCACAGAACCAGAACAACGCTTGTGAGCGAATTTACGCGTGGCGGAGATATAAAAATTGCCTTTTGGTAAGTACTGCGTATGCGCACCATAGAAAATAAGTAACGTAGCGTAATTGTGAACGTATGGGCCATTCACGTATGTGTCATGTAAATACTTACGTGTGGGCGTGCCAATTTTACGTGACTCCAAAATACGTCTGAAATACGTTAAGTAGGCGGGGGTTTGTATTTAAAGTGTACAGTATGGGCGTGCTTAGCTGTGTAATTACGTGTTGCCCATATGTATGTGTGCGAAACACTGCAGTTACGTTGGCAAAAGTTAAGGTAGGGTTTGGAAAGCGTATCTTGACAAAATACGTACGTTCAAGGGGTGTGCCTAGGGGAGTGTATAGAATGTATGCACACGAAAATACGCTACGCGAAAAAAACGTATCACTAACACGTATGTGTTAGTGATACTGGTACTTGGAAGGAAAATATTCTGAATTGGTTGTTGTATAAGATATCATTCTTGTTGTAATATGCTGTATTTTTGGTATTGCTGACAAAACTTCAATAAAAAACATTTGATTTAAAAAAAAAAATAAACCTGTGGTTTCCAAACTTTCTCAGTTCGAGGCACCCTTAAAGCCTCAAGAATTTTATCAAGATGCCTCGAAGCCAAAATATATATTGAACAGTACTACATTGAGGTTGTTAAAATTTAGAATAGAGAGAGACAAACTAGAAAGAAAACAGCATTTCTCTTATAATTGTCTCTTTTTCAAATAAATGAAGTCCTTTGGTGTTATCCAGCAAAAATAAAACTACTGCAACTAGACTTTTATTTAAAAAAAAAAAAAAAAAGTAAAGCATTTGAGATACATCTCAACCATCCTCTGTGCCCTCAGGCAACTTCCTTCATCTTTCCAGGTGCCCATATGCATCATTTTATCCTGGAACTTAAAACACAAAACCCAGTGTGGCCTCCTTGTTTTTGACTGTCACACCACCAGTTCACAACCATTTCTTGGAGAGTATCCAGGGGCGGATTGGACGGCTAACAAAAAAGTAAGCACATTAAATTTATATGTTAGCCTACATTGCAGAGGCCAACATATGGATTTTGGTATCCAACATACATCCCTCATGAAGGAGAACAGGGCACTTCCCCTGCTCTAATATGTGCGGATGCTGGATCCGTGTCCAGGACCCTACCCTAAGTATTCCACATGGAAACACTTCAATTCAGAATACTGAATAGTACATAAGGGCTTAGCCAAGCACTTACTGTACAATTTAAATGCCTAGTTTCACCCACCATGTGTATCTCATAGTACACATGGTAATTGGACCAGCCCCCCATGTGGACTCCAGTGAATGCTGTCAGATACTGTGCATTTACATTCACAATTACATGTGCATACAGACGATTTCTATACATGACAGACAGGATTCGTCTGTCCTTACAAATTCTGGATCAGGACCATTATCTTTATTAACAACACAGCCATAGTAAACATGTTGTGATTTGCCTTAGGAGCATTTCTTTTAAGTATCCAACATTAGTCAGTGAGTATGCTTGGACTCCACTTGCCCTAATTCCATTATGGAAATATCCTGGATGAACCATTTGCCATGTTCATCGCTGACTGCCTCAAGACTGGCTGGGAAGAATTCAATAAATGTAAGATTTCAAGAGATTGTCCACCATCTCTTTGTAGTTGTCTGCCTTACAGTTCCCTAAGAATTTCTCCCATCAAGCATCAGTTCTACCCTTTTTGAGCTTTACATCACTGATTTTCGGGAATTTCATTCTTAAGAGTGCAAATGCAAGCCCACTTTCATCCAGTGCAAGACCAGCCCTATGGAATGGAGGCAAATATACTTTCTGAGGATTAATAAGTGGGGCAAAATAATGAACACACCTGTGCTCCAGCAAGGAGATCTGGAAAACATGTACTGAGCCTTGAGGACAGGTTTGGAAACCACTGCTGTAGAGGCACTAATGAAAAAACATCCATTCTGGGATCACAAGGAAATTAGGTGACAAAAGGGGCAGCTATTTTGTCTATTTATCTTGGCCATTGTGTACATCTTTGGGGGTAGATCCAGAACTACGTTTGCCGTACGTTTACTCGCGTAGCGTATTTTCGTGTATTTTTGTATTTTCCTTCTATACACTCCCCTAGGCACACCCCTTGAATGTACGTATTTTGTCAAGATCCGCTTTCCAAACACTACCTTAACTTTTGCCAACGTAACCGCAGTGATCCGCACACGTACGTATGGGCAACACGTATTTACGCAGCTAAGCACGCCCATGCTGTACACTTTAAATACAAACCCTGACTACTTAACGTATTTCAGACATATTTTGGACTCACGTAAAATTGGCACGCCCCAACGTAAGTATTTACGTGACACATACGTGAATGACCCATACATTCACAATTACGCTACGTTACAGTGTGTATTTTCTATGATGCGCATGTGCGGTGCGCATGCGCAGTACTTACCAAAAGGCGATTTTATGTCTCCGCCATGCGTTAATTCGCTCACAAGCGTTGTTCTGGATCTGGCCCTTTGTTCTTAAACCTTTTTTGAAAAGTGTGTTTGACCAGAAAGTTTATTATATACATTTCTTGCACAGAAAACACAAAGTTGTATTTATAAAAAAAAATTTAAACTAAATTTTAAGTAGAAAAAAGTAATGTCTAAGTCCAATATAATCATAATGGTGATTGTGGGTGATATGAGAATGACCTAAACACAAACAATTGTGGAAAAGGGAAGTATCAAATAATCAGATCCTCCAAGAACAGATGTTTTGACGTATAATATATTTATTTGCATACCACAAGCTGCCGAGGGATCCTTGTCAATGATAAGTAACCATGCAATGTACAGTGTGAAACATCTTATCATCATTCATGTCAACAGTCAAATACATTGATAATTAATGACATTTTGGAAAACACTTAATAAAACAAAATGTGTAAATATCTAACATATTACTAATACAATTTAGTCTGTGTTAGAATGACAAAGCAAAAACTATTCGACTCTAATCTGAGTAAAATTACATTTTGCTATAACGTATTTGCATCCAATGTAATAAACGTTTATCATAACATATCATATATGTACTCTAAGACACTTTTCATGGGAGACTGCCATTAAAGAGGTGCAAATAAGAGCTGTTTTACCAGATATTAAATCATTAATACAATAATTTTACAATCATCATTTCATTTCTTTTCTTTTTTTTTAAATCATTTGATTAAATGTTTATTGGCTGAGTGTTCCTTAATAATACTAGTTTCTACATCATTCCTTTATGCTAGCACCATCTGCTGGCTATTATTACCATCATTAATAGGGAGCCTGCCTTTAAAAATAATCATTGTGTATCTTGAATCCTGGGAATAAATCTGACCATCTTTACAAACCCACATGAACACAACAAATACATGCAGAACCTGATCTAAACTCAAACATAAAAAAGAACACAAGTGTAGCTCTGCAGATATGCAAGGATCTAATTAAAGACCAAAAAAAACAAACAATGCATATGCAACACTTCTACAATTTATCTGACGCTTTCACCAATGTTAAATGCTGCAGGAATTAACTCATATAGCCATGGGGGTAGATCCAGACCGAAGTACATTTGCGATTTTATGCTGACGTAAAATCGGCCATTTGTATTTACTTCGCATGTGCGTGGCAGATGTTACGCCACGTGACTCTGAACGTACGTACCATAAGCATAATTCCGAACAAAGGGGCATCCATACGCCACTACGCTTTGTAGTCGGAGGGAAGTATTTAAATCATACAGTATGGGCCGGGTTAGGCCGTTACGTATGTGAATCCATTACATACGTCAGTAGTTACACTTTGAAAAGTTAAGGTAGGGTTTGGGAAGCGTAAAACGGGCAAAGTACGTACGAGCGAGGGGAGTTCCTAAGGGAGTGCATTGAAATTATGATAGCGTAAACACACTATGCAATGTAACGTAACTATCACTTTGGTCTGAATCTGGCCCATGGAGTCTAAGCTGTCAGCAGCTGCCCAACATAAACATGCTCTGTGGCTGGTGGAAATCTTTGCGTACCTACTCTAATGTTCGTGTCTAAATTGAGCTTATTTGCGGAAATATGTACATTGACCACGTTACCCCATCACTTCTGTAGTAGGCAGTCTCAGCAGTGATCCTCAATCACTATTGTGTATGCTTTCGTTCTGTGTATGAAAAGTGCGTAGGTATGCAGACATGCACTTTGCCATCGGGCATATGTATCAGTGTGAATCTGGCTCACAAACTCCATGCAGAGTCATCAATTGAATTAAACCAATAACCACAGTGTTTTTTATGTATTTTTTCACTTTAGTTGTCATATATTGTCATGTACAGCACACAAAAGTTATTGTTAAGTTGTACACAAGGCATTTTCCTATTTGCATTTGTAGCAGATTTGAAATAGTTTACTGCACTGCATATAATTGTTGGCCCTGTGCACTGTACGGTAGGTCAGGGGTGTTCATGCTCAGATGCAGTATAGTAAGGATTAGCATTCACAAGTTAACCATACTTCTTTGGGATGCCTCATAGTTTGCATTTTTTTTTTTTACATCATTTATTTTTATAAAAGCCTATTAAGAAGTCATTATTTGTGTGTTCTTAAGTTTGATGTAAATTAATGAAATGATAATGGCTACTGTATAATTGCTCTAAAGAAATATATGCTATATTTTAGGTTATAGTCATATAACCATTGATTTCTAAACCTCTAAAATCCCCAAATTTACCCCTCTAGAGGTTTGATGATGTCAAAGATAAGGAAAGCCAAAAGTGTATGCTGCAAATGTCAGGAGAGTTCAGAAGCATGTGGGTGTAGAAGGCAGGGGAAAGCAGAACATGTGGGTATAGAAGAGATCACAATGTATAGTGTTATGGATGATAACAGCAGTCTTAGAATCAGTAGAGTGTGGGTGTAAAATAAGAGGAGATCATCCCATGAATAGTATTCTGGATGATTAAAGCAAATCAAGAGTCAGACGAGTGACGGTATAGAATAAGAGGAGCTTAGAATCTATAGTATTCTGGATGATAACAGCATAGAGTCAGATGTGTGAGGGTGTAAAATAGGAAGAGATCACATTATATAGTATATAGTATTCTGGATGATAACAGCATATCTAGAGTCAGATGTATGAGGGTGTAAAGGTCACACAAGGTCATTGGTGCCTTTCAAAGCATTATCATTCAGCTCCAAACACATCAATCAACAATCTCACCAGATATTTTCCAGATAAGTAAACTCTGTGCCACACTTCTCTTAAATGGTCAATGCTATTATTAGCATATGATTGTTTTTTTCCATATCTGGTCTATTTTGTATTGATGACCCATTTATTTCACTTTCCTTTTATCTACTGGGGTTTTTTCAGAGGTGGGAAGCAACCCGTCCAATTTTAAGTAGAAAAAGTTCCTTGCAGCGCTACAGAAATTAGAAGAACACACAGCTTATATAAAATAGTAAAACTTTATTGGTACATAAACAATTTAAATGAACTCAGTAATAAAGCAAATCACCGGAGGGTCACCCGTAAGTGCTGCAGTTTGGCCGAAGGCTAGCACTCCCGTGAATGAACTGATCCTTTGATGAACAGGTAAATCACTGCTGTATGGATTTAAGCAGCATTTTCCATTGGAAGTTTAAAGTGCAAGTGCGGTGCAATATAGTAGCAGAATGGAACAGCTTCACTGGAAATAATAGAGTTCCTTGACGCGTTTCACGGCTGTAATGGGCCATTTCATCAGAAGGTAGACTACCCTCCGGTGATTTGCGCGGACTGCTTCCAGAGCCTCGAATGCCTTCTACTAACAGGTGATCTGTAGACTCTGAATCTTTAGCGGTAAGACGGACTGGCCGGTCTCTATACCAACTGTCTTGTTCCCTACTACTTAACAATCTAAGCTAAATATTGGGACATCATTTTAAAGATACCAACCCAATTGGATTACTGTGCAATACTAATACTAACTGTGCTTAACTAATTGTCAGCAAAGACAATCCATTTACCGCTCCTGGATTATATGTTATTATTTCTCAAAGTAACATTGTTCATCTTCCTATTATTTAACTCAGAGAGGATTGCAACATTATTACTGAGTTCATTTAAATTGTTTAAGTACCAATAAATCTTTACTATTTTATATAAGCTGTGTGTTCTTCTAATTTCTGTAGCGCTGCACGGAACTTTTTCTACTTTACAGACTTTTTGGGGCATATAGGCAGAAGCCCCCTCCGTGCTACAGCACTTTTGTAAGGTTATCTGAGTGGTGATACTCTTTTGCTTTTGCCCAATTTAAGATAGTTGGTCAAATAAATTGAAATATAAGAGTTTTGACAGATGAGGAATGCGGATGCAAAATACATCCTATCCAGAGTGCGTGTTTCTGTGACTCTAGAAAGGATGTTGGGAAGTGTCACCCGCACAGTCGGATGGTCAAAGGCTGCAGCCCGTACTGCTGCAGCCTCTACCAGTTTCCTATGTATTTCGCTTCTATTCTGTCATTTAAAAAATATATATATTTTAAACATTATTATATGCACACATTTTAATTAAATGTTTTTTTCTAATATGTACATCACTACTTAATTTTAAACAAAAATGTTCATTTTCTCTTTGAAAATGACATGCGCTTATTACTTACACCATACCCTAAGATGAGGTGTAAGGACAGCACAGGCACCTTTCACTGCTACTGCACCTATTTAATTGAGAAAACACCACTTTTCTCATTTAAATATCGTGGAACTCCCTGTTTTACTAAAGAAAGGCAGACAGATGCGGAGACAGGCAGATCAACAGCAGAGCGCTCTACTTTCTATGCTTGCCTCCATTCTCCTTCCTACTGTGCTTCTGTCTGAAAAACAGATTGAAGCGCAGACGTGGATGTGAGAGAGAGAGAGAGAGAGAGAGAGAGAGAGAGAGAGAGAGAGAGAGAGAGAGAGAAAGAGAGAGAAAGAGAGAGAGAGCATTATATTAAGGTCACGTAGCTTTACTTAAGTTATAAGTTCGAGAAATGAGTAAAAAAAAACATACAGAAGCTCAAGTAGTTATTTAGGGTTCTACAATAAACCTTTTAGCATTTAAGTTACAGTGGCTGTTTGGCATATATTCTTAATAAAAAGACAAGTAGGAAAGGTACATCAAGAGCCTTAAAAAATATAGGTAACATTTGAACATTTTATTTTTCGTATGGTATGGGAAAAGCCGGAGACCCCTAAGACAAAATAATTACCAAGCAGTCCCATTTTTAAAGTATTTGAGTCAAAATAGCGTAATAACTATTTCCCCTTCATCATCCCCCTTCCCCATTTATCATCTCCCCATTCTATTTATCATCTTCATCAGTTCCCCTTCCCATTCATCACTATACCATTATCATCATCTCCCCCTCTACATTTATCATCTCCCAATTTTCATCATCTCCTCTTCTCCCCTATGTCAGTTCTCTATCTCCATCATCTATCTTTCCCCTCATCAGCTCCCCATGATCTCCTCCTGTGTTGTCCCTCTCCCCATGATCTCCTCCTGTGTTGTCCCCCTTCCCCAAGATCTCCTCCTGTGTTGCCCCGCTCCCTATGATCTCCTCCCATATACCACTATGATCTCCTCCTGTGTTGTCCCCCTTCCCCATCCTCTCTTCCTGTATTGTCCCCCTTCCCCATTATCTCCTTCTGTTTTGTCCCCCTTCCCCACCATCTCCTCATTTGTTGTCCCCCTTTCCCTTGATCTCCTCCCATCCATGTTGTTCCCATCATCTCCTCCTGTGTTGTTCTCATCCCCATCATCTCCTGATTGCACATCAGAATCAACATTCCACGGCACCCATGTGAGAGCATTGAGGCACCCCAGGGAGCCGCGGCGCACAGTTTGGGAACCACTGAAATACACTGAAAAAGTCCCACCAAAGCCAATTATGCACACACTGACATTTACACACTGACATTTACAGTGAACATTTTATTTTTCGTATGGTATGGGAAAAGCCGGAGACCCCTAAGACAAAATAATTACCAAGCAGTCCCATTTTTTTTTTTTTCAACATTTTTTATTGGAGCATAATAGTACTTTACAGTTCAAGTACATTCTGGCAGGGAAGACATGAAATCATCAACATCTCCTTCTGTTTTGTTCCCCTTCCCCATGATCTCCTCCTGTGTTGTCCCCCTTTCCCATGATCTCCTCCTGTCTTGTCCCCCTTCCCCATGATCTCCTCCCATGTTGCTCCCATCATCTCCTCCTGTGTTGTTCTCATCCCCATCATCTCCTGATTGCACATCAGAAGCAACATTCCACGGCACCCATGTGAGAGCGTTGAGGCACCCCAGGGAGCCGCGGCACACAGTTTGGGAACCACTGAAATACACTGAAAAAGTCCCACCAAAGCCAATTACGCACACACTGACATTTACACACTGACATTTACACACTGACATTTACACACTGAATTCATACAAAAACACTCCGATTACACTAGAGACAAGAAAAGCTGGAAACCATATAAAATGTAAGTGAAAAGCCAGAAACTGTATTACATGCATAGGAAAAGTCCCACAAAAGCCAGACACATACATTGGGCCTGATCCTGGACTCTGTACAACAGAAGAATTACATACAGCGCATACATAATTCCTGTCTGGAAGGTTGTGCGCATGCACACAACCTTCTTACAACGCTATAAGGGTCGGCGTATGTAACATATATATGAGAAAGGGGCTGCCCCCCTTTACAACCGTCATATCTGCGCCTCCAAGGTGGAGATAGACATGTTAATGAGGGAATAGGGAGGGGGATGGATACATGTAAATGTCCAGATTTACTACTGAGAGCGGGGAGTGCAGGGGGCGTGCATTCCCCACTACGAAAACAGCCATAATGATCTTGCAGGCCTGTAAGGCTCGTGTCGGTCAGGATCCGGCCCATTGGCCCTGATTCACACTTATGAGTAAAATTGCGAACTTACCTAAATATACGCACACTAAAAATCCACAATACCGATTCAGAGAAAAGAAAGAAACCGATTAACCACTCCCCCTGTGTTGGGAGTGCAACATAAGGGCATAAGTCTATACTGCGTATAATTAGGCACGTGCAGAATTTACTAGCTGTGCGTCAGTCATGCGTAACGGTGCTTAAAATTGCTTATGATTCAAAGATACGTAACTAAATGCACTGATTAGGCTTTGGAAAAATATAAAAACAGCACATTAACATATGTAAACAAAGTAACCATTAAAAGTAAAACTTGAAATAAGATTAATCATGACATACTTTCCAATAAACATAAACGCATGAAGTTATAAATATGATCCACTACATATGGAGACTTTCATATAACATTTTAAAAATATGCATTTTAAAATGTAAAAGAAAACAACCAATACAGTTAAATATAAGTAAATGTAATGGTGTTTGTTCACAAAATTAAAAGTAAATAAAAAATAAAAACCTTCACAAACCCTAACCAAATAATGGCACCTTTACAATGTTAAGTCTTGCACAAAATGTAAAATCAGCATTGGATTAAATAAACATGCCTTTATTTATTTAATTTAGAAACATCCATTGATTATAAAAAAGCAGCAGGTGTGGCCTGAACTAAGTAAAAGACGCACGGCCTCACAGAAAACAATATGGTTCTTCAACTTATGAGTGGTCGAGGGCTACCTTTACTTTTGCCGTGCGTATGTTAGTTTACGCACGGCACTCCTATCTGTGAATCAGTCCTAACTCTGTTGGAATACCCATACTGTACATTAGTAGCACGTGTGCAGCTCATTTTAATTAAGAGTTTTGCCCCTCTAGCCACACGTGTGACGTCCATGTGAATCAGTCGGCCATGGTTTACGTGCGTATATATTGGTTCTGGACATGCACAGTTTATCCGATCATAAATATATGCACGTAGGACCTGATTCACACTTAAGAATCTTCTTAAAATAAGAACTTAAAGTCACACCTGGGCTAAACCATGTTGATTGCAGGGGAGTCATATTTCATCTGTTGCAAACAGTACTAGTGTTGAGAGGTGATATTTCCCAGCCCAAGTTTAAATAACAGTGTGACAGTAAAGATGGTCAGTATCTGTGTGCAATAAGCAATTCAAAGATATATCCCTGCATGCAAAGAACACATTTAAATTCATTCCCCCTGCAATCAACATGGTTTTGCCCAGG
>WWET01000292.1:18051-35381 GCA_011038615.1 Limnodynastes dumerilii
ATGTGTGTGTGTGTGTGTATATATGTGTGTGTGTGTGTGTGTGTATATGTATGTGTGTATGTGTGTGTGTATGTGTGTGTGTAAGTGTGTGTGTATGTGTGTATGTATGTGTGTATGTGTGTATGTGTGTATATATATATATATATATGTATATATATATATATATACGTATATATATATATATATATATTTATTTATACTATCACTCCTCATACAATCACTGCTTGCTCCTGTGCTCTTCCAAAGTTTTTCATGTAGAATTGCAGAGATAGAAGTCACTTCAATAGTGTTATCAAGAAATGCCTTTCAACAAGATGTATGTTTTTTTTGTTATGACACTAATGAAAACCGCCAGGCATGTGGTTGAAACATCGGTATTCTATGCATAATAAATAGCCTGAAAGGCATTTCTTGCTAACACTATTGAAAGACTCCTGAGTGACTTCTATCTTTGCAATTATATATATAAGTAGCATGAAATTGAAATTTAAGTAGCATTAAAATTGTAGTGTACGAAATAAAAATCAAGTTTATGAAAGTCAATGGATTTTCCTTAAATACTGATAAAAAAAATTACGTAAGAGAAAAGCCACTAACTCCATGGGGGTCTATTTACTTAGGATATCACTTTTGAACGAACGTTGCTAATCCAGACCCGCTTCTCCTCGCAGCCAGCCTGGCAGCTTCAGTCATAGAATTTACTAATACTTACTCCTCCTGCAAGGATCTCCGTGGTCATCGCAGGACATTTCATTCAAAGTATGAATGCGCAGACACTCTATTGAAAGACTTTGAAAATTTCAAGTCCTGTATGAAAAACACGGCATATACATATGTTCATATCATGACGCTTCTCCCGGGCAGGTAAGTTTTCTTTTATTCTTTTTGTTTTTACTATTATTAATATTATAAATATATATATTTATTTTTTATGTTGAAAATTAAATGGACCTTTTTTTTAAAAAAAAAATTGACATGTTTATTTCAAGTCTCCCCATACATGCCCCCTTTTTCCTCCCTCCTAAGAACAGCTATTAGGGAGAGAGAGACAAGAGAATATGGGAAGTTCGCAGTAATAACTTCACTAACGCCATCCTGAGATGGCGTTATTTTTACGCCAGAAGCAGAGTTTAAAACTCCAGTTTGGCATGTATTTAATATAATGAAGCTCCAGCCCACTCGGAAAAGAACGAGCTAATGTTTACATGGCCATGGAAACTGCTATTTTCCATAGAGATCCACTAAGGGTCGAAATACCCACAGGGCAAGTGGGGTGGTCGCCCCGAGGTTAACACACACAAAGAGCCTCCACGAACATCCAGTCTTCAATGCTCCTGCAGCTCTCTAGAAAGATAGATGTCAGTGAGTGACATTCTCCTCTTAAGTACAGTGTATTATGTACGTATAGAGCTATATATCTGCATACAAACACACATATGTATATACATGCTGTATATTTATTTGCCCAGGGGCCCCCACAAACCTTAATCCAGCCCTGGATCCACTGTTTGTAAATAAGAAAAACTTCATTCTCATATGATTATGCTCATAATCAAATGAAAATTGACATTATCGTATGAAAATGATGTTTGTAAACAGACCCAAAGATGTCTACTTATTAGTTAGACATGAACCAAACAAAAGCAACAAGCAACCAAGCGCCTATTGCATCGCCTCATAACGATCGGTAAAATGGCGGCGACGTCGCACGTCTCGGTTGTTTGAAGACGAGCTTCATAACGCCAGGTCACGTGACGTAAACAATGGCCCGTGACAGTCAGTGAGACAGTGTAGAGGACTGGCGCCTATATGTTTGGGAATGGTCACATTCCGCTCGTGCGGCCCATGTGAATGACATGCGTAGATCCTATCACACGGGCTGTACAGGAGCGTTGTGCATGTTCAGCGTCCCTGTCACTCATCCAGGCTTCACCTCGCCTGTCCGCCTCTAGTTGTTCCTCTTGTTACGTTTTTTCAGGAGGGGGCGGAAGTAAACGTGGTGAGAGGAGCAAGATGGCGACTCCCTATGTGACCGATGAATCCGGTGAGTGTGGCACCGACAAAGGTAATTTTTGGCTTGGTTCTATCTTGCAGCTAGCGCACGGGTATTGCTTTTCCACACTTTAATTGGCAACCTCAATGGCGGCTGTAGGTATTGTGTTTTGCTACCTGTACAGTGTGTTTCCATCCATACCACCCTCTATCATTGTATGGTCTGGCCGACTGTCTCTGACTTGTCCTGTAACAGTACAAGCTGCCACAGTCTGCTAGATATCGGCCTTTGATTATTCCCTTATACCCATAATATAGCAAGTCACGTTATACATGAAGCTTTTGAGTCATATAGCATATATAAAAGCTTTGTGTGCGTCACAGAGTTGTTTTTTATCACTCATTAGTGGTTACTCACTATGACGTTTTGTTGTATTCAATACACGTGCTTGATGTATATTCTACCAGCAAATTAACTTCTTGTGTTTGGTATGAAGATTGCTGTAATGTTCAACAGCTTGTAGACAAAATATAAGTGGAGTGGAGTGGAAACACACTTGTAGTTTTATAAATGGAAGGTTGTTGATCTAGTATCTTTGTGTTCTCTAAGACAAAAACAAAATGCAAAACTAGCTTTCCAGTGCATTTATGAACTCAATTGTAATCTACATTTTTGCATTATTTATTAACTTTTTGTTGAACATGAGGAAATGTGATTTTATGATTAAAATGTTTATATAGTAAATGTTCTGTAAATACACAAAATATTTCTCTATATAGCGCATCTACAGTGACCTACGGAGCTTCATATTGCTGCGGTGCTTAGTGAATAAATAATGGGATCTTTGTAATTTCTGGTTGCAGCTTCATTGAAACGAAATTTAATCTACCATACACTACAATAGTATCTCCTGCTAGAAATGAATCCCTTTACACAATGTCAAGAGATACTTTGTCTTATAAAACAGGTCATCTTAACTAGATTATAGACACATGGCTTTAAAAATTAGATAAAAAAATATAGGGTCCTACAGGGTCTTCCTACACTAGCAGAAGTAGTTGGCGTTGCCCGGGTTTAAATCTTTAAGTTACTAAGTTATCAATAAATGGATGTAAATGTCACCATTGTCAAACGCTTGGCGATATTTACAGTTTTTGTTAAGTTTTGTTAGTTAACCCTGGGCAAAACCATGTTTAACATCAGGGCAAGTCAAATTAATTTTATTCCTTGCATTCAGGGAGAATACCTTGCTCTCTATTACACACAGAAAATGACCATAGCTTATACAACATGGAACTTAAAGCTGTAATTGCTAAACACAAATAGAATTTACCTGGGTTACACAGGCAGTTTTTAGGCAGCCCATCAGCTTGTTTGCAATGCAAAAGAAAGCCTATATGTGGATTGCTATGTAATCCCCATTAGCCTGCTTCTGTTTGTTTGTATGTAATTTTGTAGTTTATTTGTTAGACAGCATGTGCTGGATTATATTACAATGTGGTTTATGGTTTTGGTGGTCATGACGCTGCAGGATGAATGTTGTTTGTTATTTACCATCTTTGGATGCAGATTTGAAACCTGATTATTACTTGCATATGATATGGTTTGTGTGACCACTTGGTAGCATATAAATCTGTATTTAATCTTCTTATTTGGGTTCTCTAAGTGAATGAGTTTGTCAGATTGAAATAGTTTTTGGTACTTCTTTATTTTTGCGGCCCCCGCTACGTAACTTACGTATCCCCGCTATCCCCGTAAGTTACGCAATTTTTTTTTTATTTTTTTTCTCCCCCAATTCTCCCTCTCTCTCTCTCTGGGGGCAGCACGGGCAATGCTGGGACACGAAGTGGGGGGGAGAGAGAGGGAGACGGACGGGGACCGGGACGGACTGTTTGGCGGCGGCGGGAGCCTCTGGAGGCCGGACAATGACACGGCATTGGGGACACGAAGGGGGGCGAACGGAGGGGGCCGTGGGGGCGGAGACACACACATGTGGTGTGTGTGTGTGTGTGTGTGTGTCCGTCCCGGGCGGGAGCCTCTGGAGGCGGCCGGACATAACACCACGGCATTGGGGACACGAAGGGGGGGGGGACGACGACATTGGGGACGGAGAGACACACATGTGGTGGGTGTGTGTGGGGGACGGGGACACACACACACACACACACCACAGCTGCAGCAGGAGCAGCACCGGCGGAGTGTGTGCGCGCGCGCGCCCTCTGCTGGAGAGAAAAAAAATAATAATACGTAAGTAGCGTAGCCAGCAGCCTCTGCAGCAGGGGGCCGCAAAAATAAAGAAGTACCTAGTTTTTTGGTTTTTTTTATTTGTAGTGTTCACTTTGTGGTGACATGGTAATTGTATAATAAATGCAATTTGGGTTATAGAGTTTCTTTGTGCTTCCATTTTGTATTTTTTTTACAGTAACAGTTGCTTTGATTTTCATATATTAACTTTTACTAAAGTGTTCCTCCTAAAAACAGAAGTTCTGTTAAAACCTTTCTGCTGAAATATAAGTAGTAAATGAATAACCCAAGTTCTGTATACATGTGTAAGCTCAATCACAATTGGTATACTAGCAAATGTTAAACCAAGTGGGGCTGTTAGTAGGGTTTGTGCTAAAAGTTTTGAAAATGTTTAAAACGATATATACTGAAGTGAATCATAGCATTAGTATCAGGACACAGGTCACTTATCACTTTTATTCACTGCTTTTAACAGTGATGGGGTACATAGAATTATGAGTTTATGTGGTGTAGGTGTATTATAGAGGGCTACTTATGGGAAGGAATTTGGCACTATTATACCCCTTTCACATCACCACAAAATACCCGGGATTTTCGCCATAAACCCGGGTCTCGGCAAAATCCTGGGTGTTTAGTTGTAATGTGAAAGGTGCACTTCCGGTGGACCCGTGTCAAAAGACCCGGGAATTCAACCCTGGTTAAAAGAAGGGTTATTCCCGGGTCCGACACGGGTAGGGGTACAGTGTGAAAGGTGCTACCCGGGTTTTTCAACCCGGGTAGCACCTAATGCACTTGATTGGTGTCATTTTTTTACGATTGCCCTGGCAACAAGTGTTGCCAGAGCAACGGTAAACAAATTACGCTGTGCGATGACTACAGGGCAGACCCGGGTCTCTGAATTTCCCTGCAGTGGGACACGGGATCTGTGACCCTGGGATATTGCTGGGGCTGCGATCTGAAAGGGGTATCAGTTTGTTACCATCCTGGACCGATCTCTTCTGTTTAAAGACCTTCTTAGACAATTGAAAGACTTGCCATACATTCCATTCAATGAAGAAAAAAATAAATATGTGAAGTATTTTGTAAACCGTATAGGGACAAGTACATACACAGATTAATAAAACCATATGTTGATTACAAGTAATGCATACATGCAATCATTTATTTTGATCTTCTAAAAACAGGTTGTTGTTTTGTGTGTTTTTTTTCTACAAAGGGAAATATATAGCGGCCACTCAGCGACCAGATGGCACCTGGAGAAAGCAGAGGAAAGTAAAGGAGGGATATGTTCCTCAAGAAGAAGTTCCTGTGTACGTATTTAGGGACGAAACTGTCCAATCTTCTGATATAAATGATATTACATGAAACCATACTACCCCTGTCATTTATGCTGGCCCAGTATCCCAGAGAATATATTATTAAACATTTTACCTTTATAGTATTGTATTTTTTGCTAAATGCTATATGAAAATATCCACACAAGCTGGCTGCTCCCTTGCAGAAAGTTTAGAAGAACTTTACAGATGGTGTCTGTCTGAACAGATTTTTTACAAAGATGTAGTATACTTCTGCACCCTTACATTGGGTATGCTGTTGCTGCTTATATAACAGGAAGTCTATCCCCTCATTAGTCAATGGAACCAAAAAACTATTCCGTTGATGTGTTGTCAACAAGAATGGTTAATATAATGCTGCATTTCCTTATGTAATTAATCTTCAATTACGTACGTCTCCTCAAATTCACAATGAAAGACAACTTACCTTTTTACATAAAGCATTTATCCGCCACGGTCTATAATAGGGGCTTATGATTCAGAGGAAATTGTGTTGCTAAATATTGACACCTTCTCCACAATATTCAATACGTTCTAAAATTCAAGACCGTCTACGTAATGTTCCATTTGTTCGAAAGCATCGGATATTCCAACAAATGGGGTAAATAATTCAATTGCTTTGAATTATTTAGCCCATTTGTTTGAATATCAGTATTCTGTGGGAGATTTATTCTTTACGTAAAAGGTAAGGTGTCCTTGATGTAAGAATGTTCATATTTGTGGAGACCCAGATAATTGTAGGTTACTTACATAGGGAAGCGCGGCATTATATTAACCATTCTTGATGACAAGTTCTACTGTTTGACACAGGAGATGATCGATTGTTTCTGGCTCTCTGAGCACAGTATGAAGCATTGAGGCTAAGCAGTGTGTACAGCTATTGCAGTATTGGCAAATTCCATAAGTAGGACAAACCTATAAACTAAGGACTTTGGGCCGTATGCAGAGCTTTCCGATATGTTCTGCTGCACATGTGCAGTAATTCTGTAACGTAATCTACGTTACTTGTTGCAACGTAGATTGCGTAAACACGGTCTTTAAGAAGCTCTGCATACGGCCCTTTATCCAGACCTCTGTGTGTGTTCCATACGCATGGATGGGGGGTCTGAAAGTCCACACGTGAGAGGGTAGTGCACTCCCGTATCACTCCCCTCTTATGTATGGAATTCTGAACACTTACCTTATCCTGTCCGCACTGTAAGATTTAAACACGAAGACCAGTCCGCTGTGCGTATAAAGTCTGCATGGAGTTTTGACCCTCCCCATGTATGGAACTGGAGGGCATAGAAAATCAACTTCTGTACATCCAGCGTTCTGGGCATGCACAGCGACTTTTAAATGGCTGATTTAAGCAAAAGTGGTTAATGCAGCTAAAATGGAAACTTATAAGAATTATATTTAACATACATATACTTTACTTGTGTCCCTGATTATGGGCAGGTTGCAGACTGTCAGCGATATGATGCTGGATCAAGCCTTCTATATAGCCGAGGAGAGGCTGCTACCCTTGCTTGTATGGACTTACAATAGAGGACCCTACTTTAAAACTTCTGCACCTTCCACACTTAAAATGGGGACGTTGTGGAAGTCTGGATGACACAGAGTGCACATACTTTCTCCTCCCACATAGCATAAATGCTTTGCGCTTCCCATCCTGTACCACTCTGTCATTGGAAATGGTCCCAGAATAGAACTCTGGTTCCAGATCCCTGCTGGGAATGCAACGCCCTTGCGTATGCTGCTAACAATTGGAAAACGCACCCTGTTTGTAAGTCTTTATCTGTTGCTATGTATAAAGGGCAAATATTTATTTTTCTCCCTATAGCAAAAAAAAAACAATTTTGCTCTTTTTTGTGTTCCTTTTCTTTGTTTTCTTATACCTGTATTATTTACTATGCTACTAAATGAATGCCTAAATTACCTACTTGGTTTAATAATTAGGAATAAAAGAGATTAAAAATGGTTGATAATTGTGGGTTTCCTTTTTCCAACTTTGTTTTGAAGAATTAGTCTGTATTTTTTTTTATTTTTGTGTTTTTGCTTTTTTTTCAGTTATGAAAACAAGTATGTCAAATTTTTTAAAAGCAAACCCTCTCTTCCACCTGGTCTAAGTCATACTGAGTCTCCTGCAAATAAAACACAGCAGTCCACCAGAGATGGAGAAACCCAGTTGTCTAAAACCGCAAAAAGGAATATTAAGCGCAAAGAAAAGAGAAAGCAAGAAAAGAACGAACGAGAAGCAGTGGAGGAGACCAGACAGGATATGGAGAGGGTGAACATTTCAGAAACCACAGTCCAGACAGACAAAGCAACTAACGAAAACCCAGCAGCGGAAAAGGCCAAGAAAATAAAGAACCTGCGTAAGAAACTTCGGCAGGTGGAGGAACTAAAGCAGAAAATAGACTCTGGAGAGATCAAGCAACCTTCCAAAGAGCAGTTAGAAAAGTTGTCCAGGAGGAGTGCACTAGAAGAGGAGATAGAGAACTTGGAACTGGACTTGTAGAAGACCTTAAAAAAATAAATAAAATAAAACAATAAAAAAAAAAATCTGTAGGTGAAGGCATTGCATCATAGGCTAGATTGCCAGAGGACATATTTAGAATTTCCTCGTTTTTGTTTTCCCATTTAGTTAATGTTCCAATGTATGTTTTATTTTTTTTCTCTTTATAGTCTTTTTAGTATTTTATTTTAATGAGATTTTTCCAGGACTTTTATGCCTCATGGCACACCTAAACGTTAAGTATTTTGAGCAGTTTTTTTTATCTCTTGCACTTACATGAAGACTAGTTTCATGAAATATCTATACTCTACACACGTAAGTGGTAAATAGTTATTGCATATCCCAGAGACCATGTATAGCAGAGTGCTACCTAGTGGTTGTTTAGAAAAGGAAAATCAAAACATGCCATGTATATCCAAATAATGCATTGCTCTGCAGGTACATCATTTGTCTAGTGGGCTGATGACTCACAAAGCAGATAAGATTTCACTGCTCATTCTACAGTTTAAAGCAATAATAATGATATGAAATAACAGATTTGTTTGCTATTAGAGAATTGATAAATATCAAAAGTCAGAACTCTTTCACTTGGTATTATTATGACCCCCGACATTGGGTCATGGTTGGAAAAGAACTGATATAAACATGACTTGTATTTTGTTTTCTCTTTTTAAACAAGCTGACAGGACATTTACCTAGAAGCATTATAATAGACGGATATCCAGGGTTACCCTACACTAGGCAACTGCTTAGATTCTTAGATTATATCTAATGTTTAGTTTCTATAAGAGTAAGGCCCATGATCGCTGGAATGGGTGAGATTTGTGGAGTTGTAGTGTTTTGACTTTTTATAGTCAAGCCTTGTGGGTTAAATCAATGCAAACTTTGTTTACTCTAGTGTAACAGCACTGTAATAGCCAGCAGAGTCTTGGGGACATAAGGAGATATAGCATCTCTCAATCAGATTGTAGCGCACTGTTTTGGGCCTAAATGAGAATTGTCTATTCCTGAACTATTGTACCACATTGAGACTGTTATGCTAATGCTGCCTACTGAATGGTAAGCCATCTCGCCTGCCTAGAAGGTATAATGGACACGTTTATGATGTTGTTCTGAATTGGCTTTTTGATGTTGCTCTAAACAAATAAAATTCATGATTTGTTTAGAGTTGACATAAATAACTGTTTGCGTCAATGTTATACATAGACATGTCATTACATTATGCAGGTTTTAATTACACCTTACCAAATTTTATTCATGTACAATAAAAGTTGTGTATACATAAAGGTACATATGCTGTATTGGTGATTTTAAGGTGCCAGTTAAGTACATTTAACATCTTCATTATGTGTAGTTCTCTGCAACTGCCTTACTCCTATGTTTCATTCTACTTCACTCCCATCGTGTGGGAAAAAACGCACCATTTATTTAAACTGTTATTGTATTGTTTGTCACTATTTTTCTTTATATATATATATAATTGAAGGTGTAATAAACAAAACTTGTTGCACCACTAAACCGTGCAATTTTATTTTGTTTAGCTACACATTGTGCAGTGCAACACTAGAGGGCGCCATGTAGTCAGGTTTGTTGTTTAAATAACTTTATACCAGCCATATAAAGGAAACTATTTATAATACAGCTAATATTACATTATGAAACAAAAGTATTTATGTAACAGACATTCTTTGTGTTCACTCTGTCTCTTTCTGGGCCGGATCCAGACCCATAAGGCAACCTTAATGTAATCGTGCTCCTCAGTGGTCCATATAAGTGTGGGAGCCCCCTCCCACACTACATTTTGCATGCTTGCCCCCCACCCACTTTAGCGGGCGGAGGGGAAGCACAGCCCATTTCTGAGTAAATGGGTCATATGGAACAATAGTTCCTTATAGGACTTTAAAGACCGCATGTATGCAATCTACGTAACGAAACACGACGTAGATGACGTAAAATAGTTAGTACGCATGCGTATTAGCTATAATCGGAAATTTAGGCACGTAATTAAAATTTTCGGGGTTGTGAATCCGGTCCCAAATCTGTTAGAAATGTAAATTTGTTGGAAGTCTGGAGAGGGTGGATTGCATACCAATCAATCAAGGTTTATCAAGCTCTGTTATAAGGTTTAGTATTCATATAACTAATTTTTGTTGTTTTACAGGGTTATAAAATTCCTCACAACTATTAATGAGAATATTTCATGTAATTAAGAAAAATGATGACGTCTCTGTGTAATTAGCTGTTATAGCTGTCTTGTGATCGTTCTGAACCAATCAAGAACCTGTTGTGAACATTACATTGAGGTAAACTTTTCAGATGAAATCTCTTGGTGTTCTCTATATGAAGGCAGTTATGTTTGCAGTCTTGATATATCACACTACAGCAAAGTTTGGAAAACTTATGTAGCTAATTGGTACACACACATCCTACCACGAATCTTGGTATTACCCAGCTGGTGCTGTAACAGCAGCTAGAATAGGCTTTCCGCATGGTGAATACATCTATCCCATGTCTCTTCTTATTTGTGCTTGGTAGTTAGCATTTTGATGGTGAGGCTCAGCAAGTCTGCAGCATCTATAGTACTGAGGACTGTGAGAAGGTCAGCAGGTGATGCATGCTTGTCCCAGCAACACTGCCATTACCCTATACCATATCTGTAAAAAAAATAATAATATATATATAGATAGATAGATATAGAAAATGCCAAAGCAACATTAGGACTCTCATTGTTAAAGTTAGAACCACCATGAGCAGAAAGGCCTTTACGGTGGATGTTTGCTTATCATATATTTACAAATATGTGTAAGGACGTTTCTGTGTTTTATTCAGCAGGTGCTGCATGCTTGTCCCAGCAACACTGCCATTACCCAATAACAGACTATACCATCATATCTGTAAAATAAAACACAGAAATGTCTGTTACACATATTTGCAAATGTATGATTCCACCAGTCACTGATGAGGTCTTTTTGCTCATGGTGTTTCTAACTCTAACAATGATAGATAGATAGATATAGAAAATGCCATAGCAACATTAGGACTCTCATTGTTAAAGTTAGAACCACCATGAGCAGAAAGGCCTTTACGGTGGATGTTTGCTTATCATATATTTACAAATATGTGTAAGGACGTTTCTGTGTTTTATTTTACAGATAGAACGGTGTAGTCTGTTACTAGTTATTGGCAGTGTTGCTAAGGAATTGCAGTAATAAATAGTCAGCTGTACTAATTACAAATGAATATAATAACAAACAAAAGTGCAACTCTAGATGTAGCAATCAAACATTTAATAAAAACTAAATTCTAAAATGTAAACTATTACCAAATAGTACCCCAAACTAGTATCCGATACCACACTGGTGTGTTGGTATATATGAATGAGTGGAATTTATAAAGTGCCTGTGCAAATAGATCAAATAAATTGTAGAAAACCTTTGGCAATTGGATGTGATCCGTTATAGATAGACATAAATGAACAAGTTTCAAATCTTGATTATTAATTCCAGTGTCCGGCTATAGGTTTCCTTAATTAACGGCATGTTACCAAGGTGGAGATAGAATTAGTTTGCAGTTGATAAGAACATATACCAATATCACAGATATATTGTGGATACTCCAAATAACTGCATCAAGTAACCAGCTGTTGGTAAATGTCGGTAGAGTACAGGGAAATGAAAGGATAATTCAGGAAGGGAATGGATATTCAGGAATGACATACGGCTAATCCATAGCATTGTTTTATGACACAAGGAGGCCTTTTACCGGGATTGTGATAAAAAGACTACTGATGTTGAGATGTAGTTGTTAAGATGTGTTGGTCACCATGGTGGCGGCTTGTGTGTTTTGAAGTCAACAGTCGGTTGATGCCCTGTAGTTGCGCTAACTTGTGCTGTTCAGCCAATAAACTATCAGAGTCATGAAAGCCAAGCAGGTAAAGTAAATGCTGCGACGGGGGATCAGCTGAATCATGGCTCCTGCATAGAAGGTGAGGCAACGCACTGAAGTTTTGCTTAGGAGGTCCAGAGACCTGGCCCTGGGTAAGGTGGTCACTAATACTCCTTTTGACTCCATGGTATGGACCCGAGTATAACCCTGGATGGGTGTCTGTATGAATCAGTCAACCTGGATCGTGAGCTGTGTTGGAACCAGATACGCTGCAGGGTGAAAGGGTGTTCCTGGGTTATTCAGTCCGGGTTCCATTAAAGGTATCTAAATTGGGGGATGGGAATCTCTTCTGTGCAGACACGGGTCCACTTTGAAAGGCAACAACCAGGGATTTACCAGAGACAAAGGTGCTATGGGACGGATTCAACACGAGTAAAACCTGTGTTCATTATAACATGTAGAACCGGGGATTTTGGTGTGAAAGGGGTATAAGATGCAGGCTGTATGGTGTGGCAGTCTCTAGGATTCAGTCTCTTTATGGTACTTACTAGAATATAGTGTATTGTATGGCCAGCACTAGAATGCAGTGTGTATTTTATGGGGTTGATAGCTGATATAGTGTGTATTGTATGGCAGTGACCACCTTAATACTGAGGGCCCGATTCAATTGTTAAAAAATCGTTCGCCGGCGTATTTTTAACGCTTTTTTTAGAATATAGTGTATGGCCAGCACTAGAATGCAGTGTGTATTTTATGGGGTTGATAGCTGATATAGTGTGTATTGTATGGCAGTGACCACCTTAATACTGAGGGCCCGATTCAATTGTTAAAAAATCGTTCGCCGGCGTATTTTTAACGCTTTTTTAAATTTACCGGCGTTATTTTTTTTTTCTAATTCAATTCTTTTCTAGCGTTAAAAATACGCCGGTTTTTGAACGATAAAAATCCGCACCTATGAGAGGTGCAGATTTTTAACGCTGCCCTATGTTGTGCCCCCACAGGGCATGCTGATGCTTGTAGAACTACAAGCATCAGCATGCCCATGGATGGCAGGGCATTAGGCACCATGCCCTGCCATCCAGGGACCGCTGAGCAGCTGCTAGAGCCCTAATGCCAGCCTCCATGTCTGGCCCCCTAATGCCAGCCTCCATGTCTGGCCCCCTAATGCCAGCCTCCATGTCTGGCCCCCTAATGCCAGCCTCCATGTCTGGCCCCCTAATGCCAGCCTCCATGTCTGGCCCCCTAATGCCAGCCTCCATGTCTGGCCCCCTAATGCCAGCCTCCATGTCTGGCCCCCTAATGCCAGCCTCCATGTCTGGCCCCCTAATGCCAGCCTCCATGTCTGGCCCCCTAATGCCAGCCTCCATGTCTGGCCCCCTAATGCCAGCCTCCATGTCTGGCCCCCTAATGCCAGCCTCCATGTCTGGCCCCCTAATGCCAGCCTCCATGTCTGGCCCCCTAATGCCAGCCTCCATGTCTGGCCCCCTAATGCCAGCCTCCATGTCTGGCCCCCTAATGCCAGCCTCCATGTCTGGCCCCCTAATGCCAGCCTCCATGTCTGGCCCCCTAATGCCAGCCTCCATGTCTGGCCCCCTAATGCCAGCCTCCATGTCTGGCCCCCTAATGCCAGCCTCCATGTCTGGCCCCCTAATGCCAGCCTCCATGTCTGGCCCCCTAATGCCAGCCTCCATGTCTGGCCCCCTAATGCCAGCCTCCATGTCTGGCCCCCTAATGCCAGCCTCCATGTCTGGCCCCCTAATGCCAGCCTCCATGTCTGGCCCCCTAATGCCAGCCTCCATGTCTGGCCCCCTAATGCCAGCCTCCATGTCTGGCCCCCTAATGCCAGCCTCCATGTCTGGCCCCCTAATGCCAGCCTCCATGTCTGGCCCCCTAATGCCAGCCTCCATGTCTGGCCCCCTAATGCCAGCCTCCATGTCTGGCCCCCTAATGCCAGCCTCCATGTCTGGCCCCCTAATGCCAGCCTCCATGTCTGGCCCCCTAATGCCAGCCTCCATGTCTGGCCCCCTAATGCCAGCCTCCATGTCTGGCCCCCTAATGCCAGCCTCCATGTCTGGCCCCCTAATGCCAGCCTCCATGTCTGGCCCCCTAATGCCAGCCTCCATGTCTGGCCCCCTAATGCCAGCCTCCATGTCTGGCCCCCTAATGCCAGCCTCCATGTCTGGCCCCCTAATGCCAGCCTCCATGTCTGGCCCCCTAATGCCAGCCTCCATGTCTGGCCCCCTAATGCCAGCCTCCATGTCTGGCCCCCTAATGCCAGCCTCCATGTCTGGCCCCCTAATGCCAGCCTCCATGTCTGGCCCCCTAATGCCAGCCTCCATGTCTGGCCCCCTAATGCCAGCCTCCATGTCTGGCCCCCTAATGCCAGCCTCCATGTCTGGCCCCCTAATGCCAGCCTCCATGTCTGGCCCCCTAATGCCAGCCTCCATGTCTGGCCCCCTAATGCCAGCCTCCATGTCTGGCCCCCTAATGCCAGCCTCCATGTCTGGCCCCCTAATGCCAGCCTCCATGTCTGGCCCCCTAATGCCAGCCTCCATGTCTGGCCCCCTAATGCCAGCCTCCATGTCTGGCCCCCTAATGCCAGCCTCCATGTCTGGCCCCCTAATGCCAGCCTCCATGTCTGGCCCCCTAATGCCAGCCTCCATGTCTGGCCCCCTAATGCCAGCCTCCATGTCTGGCCCCCTAATGCCAGCCTCCATGTCTGGCCCCCTAATGCCAGCCTCCATGTCTGGCCCCCTAATGCCAGCCTCCATGTCTGGCCCCCTAATGCCAGCCTCCATGTCTGGCCCCCTAATGCCAGCCTCCATGTCTGGCCCCCTAATGCCAGCCTCCATGTCTGGCCCCCTAATGCCAGCCTCCATGTCTGGCCCCCTAATGCCAGCCTCCATGTCTGGCCCCCTAATGCCAGCCTCCATGTCTGGCCCCCTAATGCCAGCCTCCATATCTGCCCCTTAATACCAGCCTCCATGTCTGCCCTCTAATGCCAGCCTCCCTGTCTGCCCCCTAATGCCAGCCTCCCTGTCTGCCCCCTAATGCCAGCCTCCATGTCTGCCCCCTAATGTCAGCCTCCATATCTACCCCTAATGCCAGCCTCCATATCTGCCCATAATGCCAGCCTCCATTTAATTTGTCACTTACCTTTGATGTCTTCTACCTTTCCCTCCTTTCCTTCTGCTGTCCCTCTGGCGGTCCCTGCGTCTGTGTCAGGCTCTCCCCGCAGATCTGCCTCCGGGTGTGTCTCCCCGTGGTGCGCGCTGAACAATGACGTTGGGTGACCCAACGTCATTGTTTAGCGTGCACCGCAGGGAGACAGCCAGAGACAGAGCTGCGGGGAGAGCCGGACCCAGATGCAGGGACCGCCAGAGGGACAGCAGAAGGTAAGGAGGGAAAGGCTCTCCCTATGGCTGTCCCTGAGTCTGTGTCAGGCTCTCCCCGCAGCGCTGCCTCTGGATCTCTGCCTCGCATCACGCGCTGAACAATGACGTTGTGTGACCTAAGGTCACCACAACGTCATTGTGCAGCATGCACCGCGGGGAGACAGCCGGAGGCAGAGCTGCGGGGAAGAGAGCCAGACACAGACGCAGGGACCGCCGGATGGACAGCAAAGGTAAGTTAAATGTAAGATTTTTTTTTTTAGCACTCGAGTATAAGCCGAGGGGGGCTTTTTCAGGACAAAAAATGTGCTGAAAAACTCGGCTTATACTCAAGTATATACGGTACACTGATTTTATTACCTTACATAGTTTAGTGTCATCTGCAAAAATGGTAACTTTACTCTCTAAGCCATCACCAAGGTAATTAATAAATATATTAAAAAAAGACTGGCCCCATGGAACCTTGAGGGACACCACTTATGGACCAATTAAAAATGTCCCATCTATCACAACTCTCTCTTCCTATTCCTCCAACCAGTTTTCAAAGTACAAATGTTGTTTCCTAGACCCAGGTCCCTTATTTTGTGGACCAAGCTCTTGTGTGGCACTGTATCAAAGGCTTTTGCAAAATCTAAGTAGACCACATCTACTGCACTACCCTGGTCTAAGTTTAAACTCATTCCTCATAGAATCTAATTAGATTAGTTTAACATGACATCCCTCACAAATCCATGCTGATTCCCACTACTAATAATTTTATTGTGCATCAAGTAATCTTAAATACTATTCCTTATTATAACTTCCTGTAGTTTCTCAACTATTGACAAAATATTATGTGTATGAAAGAGTAAACTATAAAAGCAGGTGTTTCTGCACATATTTCACAATGCTAAAGTACTCCATGTCTCCAGCCTTGTTAATCACTAAAATACATTGGTCTGCAAGTTTCTGGTGCTGACAGTTTTATTCATGTCTGGTGACATTTTGTGGGTTAATCACACTACTGGCACAAGGATGTGGGTATGATAAGAGGAAGATAGTTACATTTGTCATATGCATTACAATTACGCCAAATGTGCCACTGATCTTTGCCCAATTTATGATTTAAATTACAGTCACACAGGGTGACATGACTTCCTAGGTTAATGAGTTTGTTAGACTGATTTCTGCCTTAAACAGAAATGTGTCATTAGGCTGGATCCAGACTGAAGTAAGTGCTTGAACCTAGTTACTCCTGGGCTAAACCATGTTGATTGCAGGGGAGTCAAGTTATTTGTATACTTTGCATGCAGGGATATATCTTTGAATTGCTTACTGCACACAGATACTGACCCGCTTTATTAACACACTGTTATTAAGACTTGGGCTGGGAAGCATCACCTCTCAACTCTAATACTGGTTGCAGCAAATGAAATATGACTCCCCTGCAATTAACATGGTTTAGCCCAGAAGTAACTGAGTTCAAGCACTTACTTAGGTCTGGATCCAGCCCATTGTCTGTTACTGCAAACTGGTGCTTGTGGAGGTCCAGCATGTGCACCAATGTCAGTCACCATGGGCCAGATCCAGAGCTACGCTTTTACTACGCTGTGTACTTACGCTAGCGTACCCTCGATGCACTCCCCTCTACACACCCCTCTCATGTACGTATTTTGTCCGCCTTATGCTTTCCATACCCTACCTTAACTTTACGCTGCGTAACCACTAGCGGGCGTACTTCACACACGTAGCTACGCTGCTAAGCACGCCCATACTGTACGATTTAAATGCTACACCCCGCCTTTGAAGCGTAAGTACTACTGGCGTATGGCTGGCACGACCCTTCGTAAATTGATACGCTGCTGATACGTGACTGCCCCTTACGCTATGTCTTATGTCGTGTAACATCTGCCGTGCGCATGTGCAGTAAGTACTAATGTGTGAATTTACGCTAGCGGCTAGGGTAAATTCACTCATGGACGTTGTTCTGGATGTACACCATT
>WWET01000292.1:64078-86250 GCA_011038615.1 Limnodynastes dumerilii
AACAGGGGCGGAACTACCATTGGTGAAACAGGTGCAGTGGCATCGGGGCCCATGCTAATAAAAGGGCCCACAGCCATCATCACTGCACCGCCAAAGCTCCCCACCGGGTTACCTGGGATATCACCTGGGCCCACACCTCGCTATTTCCGCCTCTGGATGGAAAAAAAACCTATTTATTGTTTACTTTAGTCCATTTTTTATTAGTAATAGTTTCTTGACTAACCATTTTTGTCCATAATTTGGCTGTGTTTTATATAGCGTAGCTGCTGTTTATACTTCATGTGGAGAGCCACAGGGTCGCCATGAGGAGGGGGAAGTCGTGGGCTGAAGAGAGAGGGGGGCCCATCAATACTCACCTCAGTTCTCTAGCCCCCCTCACTCACTTTGCCCATTACCCCCTTCTCCTTGTTCTCTTTAACCCATCCCCAGTCTTCCTAACCCCTCTATTCTCTCTGGTCTTCTTTCTCTTCACTCATATCTAGAATTTCCTTACTTACTTTCTAAACCTTTTACTTTCCTGCTTCTGCCTCCTAATTTGCAGCATCTCTATTTCTTCTCCATCTGTCTGTCTCTATCACTCAGACATTTGCCAGATATCATACCTAATAATTCACAATGGCTGAAACAGAGGATAGAGAAAAAGTAGAACAAATGGGCAAATGGGGGGACTAAAATGACAGAGTAAAGGGAATGAGGGAGAAGGTTATGTTCCCCATAGAGACAGG
The DNA here is from genome assembly GCA_011038615.1 of Limnodynastes dumerilii. NCBI lineage: Eukaryota > Metazoa > Chordata > Amphibia > Anura > Limnodynastidae > Limnodynastes > Limnodynastes dumerilii. The sequence goes on from WWET01000292.1 coordinate 64,804, forward strand.
GTATAAAGAGCAGAGGGCCCTTTAAGTCTATCCCAGACACAGGCCTGCTGATAGCAAAGGCAGTGTAATAATATGAGCCATTGTTGCACACCCGAATTGATTGTCCATATATTAATAAGTTTGTTATGAGAACCTTTTTATACCTGTTGAAATACCGTCTATTATAGATTGGATTTAGTCACAATCTCTATTAAATTAATTATTACATGTAGCCGGCTCCATATATACCAATGCTGCAAATAACTTCCTTTAATTACAGGAGAAATAAACTGCAATAAAATATCTCAATGAGAGGTTTACTTGTTTTTCTTATGTTTTCATGCAGAATTTTCCAAGTGGCATCTCAGCTACCTGAAACAGGGGTCCTGGACACAGACACTATAGAGAAGATGAAGCAGCCTCGATGTGGATTACCAGACCCCTTTAACCAGAAAACACACAGATATCTGCTACTAGGTGAATTACTTTCAAGTCCGTAGAGGCCACTTACAGTGGTCCGGATTCACAAAACCTTATTTTTTTTACATAAGTGCCTAATTTTGCGATTCTAGCTACTATACATGCGTAGTAACTATTTTATGCTATCTACGTAGCGTTTTGTTACGTAGATTACGTACATGCAGTCTTTAAAGACCGCATGTGCGCAATCTACATAACGAAATGATACGTAGATAGCGTTAAATAGTTACTTTGCATGTGTAGTAGCTAGAATCGCAAAATTAGGCACTTATGTAAAAATTAGGGTTTTGTGAATCTGGCCCAGTATCTCTACTTGGGAGTGTCATTTACCATCACAATATAGCAAATTTGTAGTGTGTGTTTTAGGCATTTATATTATAGTAGAAATGTTACACTATATAATTAATTATTATGGGCCGTGTGTAGACTCCCGGACGTATAAAATATACGTCCGGAGTTTAACGTTTTTGACTATTGCGCATGCGCAGTAAATTTATAACGTAATCTATGTATCTTTTCCATACGTAGATTGTGTATATGCGGTCTTAAAGACCGTATATATGCAATCTTCGTATGGATAACATACATAGATTGCGATAAATTTAATGCGCAATAGTCAAAAATGTTAAACTCCGGACGTATATGTTATATGTCAGGGATTCTGCATACGGCGCTATATTATTATTTTAGCTTTATTAAAAGCGAGAATATTCTTTTTTATCTTTTGTATCATTTTGCCCATTGTATGCTCCTGTCTGTATCTTTCAGAAAAACCTTTAGGCTTTTACATAATGAAACCACATTTATTTATTTTTTTCATATAATTTTTGTTGCCACAACCCAAAAATGTCTGCCTCTGTTGGAAGCTCATATTTGTATTTCCATCCTATACTTAATGGATTAAAACTGCTTTATGTCACGTCTACTTTTATGAAGCTTTGGGCAATAAAAAGGAATGTCTACCAGTTATTATTATAATTATTGTTTATTTATAAGGCGTCGCAAAGTGTCCGCAGCGCTGATCAAAGTACAAAAATGCAGTTCATATATACAGGACAGTTGGAATACTGTCCAGATGTGGCCCCACAGCTTGTTTTTTTTTGTTGTTTTTTTAATCCACAGCTTCCCTAACAACTGTAAAACACTGACAGATAATTGCATATTTATGTATATTTTATTTAGACGTAATCATCATCATACACTGTTTTTTTTCTATTCTTGATTAGGTCGCTGGAGGAAAAAGAACCTGACTTACCGCATACATAACTACACCCCAGACATGAAACCTGAGGTAGTGAGGACTGCCATCCAATCAGCTTTCAAATACTGGAGTGATGTCACACCACTGAAATTCAAGGAGATCACATATGGAAGAGCAGACATAAGGATTTTATTCCACAGACTGGGAGTCGGCTGTTCACGTCCATTTGATGGCCGTGGTATGTTTTTTCTATATATATTCTTTACAGTAAATTTCCGATAATCTTCATCTCAAGTCATCTTTTCCTTGCCTCGTTACGCATCCTCTCTGACATTGCAGATGAACATATATTTTTGAACTATTTTAAAAGAGCCGTTTTCTCCCAGTTCCAAACTGGCTGGGAAAACTATTGCTTTTGCCTCGAAGAGGCAAAGAAATTGGTCCCTGGGGCACTGAAGATGGAGCTCCAAAACATAAGTATAAACTTTACCCCAACCCCTTCCCTAATCCTTACCATTAGCCTGATCCTAACCCTTAACCCTTCCCCGCAGCCTGACTCTAACCGTCCAGCGGGTGTGGGTCACCGCTGAGAATGGCCCTTTTAAAAAAAATCAATTGCTTCTGCCTCGCAGAGTAAAAGAAATCAATCCACTGAAAAAAAAAGATGGAGTGGTGAATGTTGAGTATTAATGTAACCCCATTGCAAGTCCCCGCTTTGAAGGCTCACACTGCGATTTAGGGACAGCCAAAGCTTTTTTTTCAGTTGTCCCTATTTTGAATGCGAGCCGTGTCAGAATTTTTTTTTATGAATGGGTGAGTAAGCGATTCGCATACTCACCCATTCACTTTCGGAAGCGGCGCCACCGGGGACTTAGGGTTAGGCAGTGGGAGGGACTTAGGGTTAGGCTGGGGGGCGGGTACTTAGGGTTTGGGTTAGGAAGCGGGTTGGGGAAACTCACCTTTCAGAGCACCGTGTTTGGTGCTCTGGGGTTCGATTGCAATGTCTCATCAAGGCATAGGCAATCGATACCCCAGCCAGAATGGAACTGGCTGGGAGCGAACGGCCCTTTTGAAATAGGGGCGTTCACTACGAGGACCCACACTCATGTAACCCCAACACTTATCCTAATCCTTACCCGAACCCTCCCTTTCCTGCAGCCTGACCCTAAGACTCCCTTCTCCACAGCCTGGCCCTAAGACTCCCCTACACGCAGCCTAACCTTAAGATTCCCTTCCCCGTAGCCTGACCCTAAGACTCCCTTCCCAGAAGCCTAACCCTAAAACTCCCATCCCACAGCCTAACCCTAAATATTCCATCCCCGCAACCTAACCCTAAGACTCCCCTCTCCATTGCCTAACCCTTAGACTCCCATATCCACAACCTGATCCTAAGTCTCCCATCCCTGCAGCCTAAACTTAGACTCTCCTCCCCTAAACCTCCCTTCACCAGAGCCTAACCCTAACCCTAAAAGTCCCTGGAGAGGTTATTCCCCTCTCCTGGCATACTCCAATTGGCATACTTACCTATTCAAAAAAGACATTTCTAAATTGGCTGGTTTTTTGAAAATAAAGAGAGCTGAAAAAGAACTTTCAGCCTTCTCTATTTCTAAACCAGCCATTTCTGTCCGGAGACAGACAACGCGTAGAACAGTCTATTCCAGTAATATATTTAGCCATTCTTGTCAGACAGTACATTGCATGTTGGCAGTGTCTAGAGGCTTGCCGGATATTTTCATTGTCAGCTTGTGTTTTATGTCACAGGAGGTAAGGGCACAGTATTAGGAAAGGGATACGTGTGGGATACATGAACTTCTTTCAGCTGTGCAGTTTCTCAGAAGTTTGAGCATTATGTTCCGTCACGGTACTGATCTCACACAACGTCCTCTTATTTGTACTTTCCATTACACTTTTGTCATATCTTTAATAAAAGCTGTCTTTTTACAGGGCTTGTTTCTTAGTTCTTAGCTTGAGTTACTGATCATTCATTTTAAGGGGTAGTTTCTCTCTCCAGCTTGATTTTCCATTGCATTTATTTCTTACTGAACACTTTCATGGCTCCCCACCATTTACACGAACAGTACAGCAAAGCTGATACCACAGGGGGTTAATACCCTAAAAGTTTTGATATTAACAAATAACATTTCAGTAACACAAATACACAAATAACCAGTGTTCCATCTATGGGGATATTTGCCTCTGCATTTAATATGTGCTTAAACCAACTTAAGCAGATTTAATGTATATTCCATAGATCATACATGTTCATTCTATAAAGAATTCATTTATAATTTCAAGCCTTAAACAGAGCACAGGACAACTATCGCCCAACCTGTCTCTGCATAATGTATGCTGTATATTGCAAAGAAATAATAATTGTAAAGAGCAGACCTGATAATGATCATTTCATACCACTGACTGGGAATATTTCTATATTAATAATATAGCCACATATTGAACTGAAATATGGAAATTGTATGAATATGTCAGACAGGGAATCCTAGCAATTCTACCCCTTTGTATGGTTATTGTATATATCCGGACCCTCCAACATGACCCATTCCATTAGGTACATAATACTCCGCTGCTGAGCTGCCAACTGTCACTCACCTGGATTTAATCAGTTAACTGATGTTTGAAAATAATTTTTCTATTCAAACTGTCAGTTACTATGGTAACCAGCATTGTTGAAGTCCAGGAGCAGAGCATTTTGTACTTAATGCAAAGGGTCATGTTGGAGGGTCTGATATATCCCAAACACCACTCTAAATCCTGGCTTAATGAATGCTTTGTGTTGGTATTACAGGGACAGTCCTGGCTCATGCGGATATCCCAGAGCTGGGCACAGTACATTTTGATGAGGATGAGAACTGGACTGAGGGCACATACTTTGGTGTCAATCTGCGCATCATTGCAGCACATGAGATAGGACATGCCTTGGGATTGGGCCACTCTCGCTACAGCAATGCACTGATGGCTCCTCAGTATGCTGGATATAAGCCGAACTTTAAGCTCCATGAAGATGATGTGAAGGGGATTCAGGTCTTGTATGGTAAGTAGCACTTTCTCCTCATTCATTACATTGATCTGTTGTTCTCTAAACTATGCTCAGTCTCTGATCTTACTAACGCCCCTCACCCTCTGTCAGACCATCATCTTATCACCTGCAAACTGTCCCCCACTAGTTCTACCTCTTTGCTGTCTAACTCTATCAAACCTTCACTTACCCGCAGAAATCTTAATGCTATTAATATCAACCAACCTTCTCAATCGGTCGAACAACTACTGCCTCTAATTCATAACTTCCACTCTCCTGATTTGGCAGTATCTCACCTTAACCAATCCCTAGCAGCTGCGCTTAATCAAGTCGCTCCTGCTATCCCTTTCGCACCACGGCGACATCAGTGTCGGCCATGGCACACTAACGACACACGAAATCTTAAAAGACTCTCCCGCAAAGCAGAACGTTGGTGGCGGATATCCCGTTTTTCCCATGACTTCTTAACTTACACCAACACTTATCACACTTATCAAAATGCTCTGGACAAAGCTAAACAATCCTACTTTCAATCTCTCATTTCTACTCAGGCCTCTAACCCCAAACGCCTTTTTCACACATTTAACTCCCTACTGAGCCCTCCTGTGCAAAATCCACCATCTACCATCAGTGCAGATCAGACTGGAATTGGCGTCCTCCTCATCATCAGCTAACATACTACTCAGTCCCTTTCCTCCACACCCAGGCATCATGTCCTCATTCCAACCCACAAATGAAGAAGAAATATCTGCTCTTTTCTGCTCTTCCCACTCTGCTACCTGTCCTCTTGATCCTGTACCTTCACAGGTCAGTCGATGTCTATCTCCTGTGCTTACTCCTATCCTAGCTACAATCTGCAATCTCTCTCTCTCTACTGGTATCTTCCCCTCTTTATTCAAGCATGCACTGATTACCCAAATTCTGAAAAAACAAAACTCTGACCCCAATTCTCCCTCAAATTATCGTCCTATTTCCCCGCTTCCTTGCCCTGCAAAGCTTCTTGAAAGACTTGCCTACACTCGCCTTTCTAGCTTCCTCTCCTCACACAATCTCCTGGATCCTCTTCAATCAGGCTTTCGTTCCCGGCACTCAACAGAAACTGCACTGACCAAGGTGGTCAATGACTTAATCACTGCGAAATCTAAAGGACACTACTCTCTCCTAATACTACTGGATCTTTCTACTGCTTTTGATACTGTTGACCACTCTCTTCTCATTCAAATGTTACAATCACTAGGTATTTGGGACACAGCTCTTTCCTGGTTCACATCCTACTTATCTAATCACTCTTTCAGTGTTCGCTTTTCTGGATCCACATCCCCTGCTCTTCCTCTATCTGTTGGAGTACCGCAAGGCTCAGTGTTGGGTCCATTGCTATTCTCTATTTATACAACTTTCCTTGGAGAGCTAATAAAATCATTTTTATTTCAGTATCATCTCTATGCAGATTATACGCAAATATACCTATCCACCCCTGATCTCTCACCTACTGTGTTGGCCTGTGTAACTGATGGCTCTCTGCCATTTCTTCTTGGATGCCCTCCCGTCATCTCAAACTTAATCTATCTAAAACTGAACTAATCATATTTCCACCTGTGAATAAAAGCTACCCACCTGGCCTCTCTATCTCTGTCGACAATACTGAAATAATCCCTACTCCTAAAGCTCGGTGCTTAGGTGTTACCCTTGACTTTGAACTGTCCTTGTTCCCCACATACAATCTGTCTCTAAATCCTGCTACATACATCTAAAAAACATTTCCAGAATACGCAAATATCTCACACAAGACACTGCAAAAACTCTCATTCATACACTAATCATCTCCCGCATTGATTATTGTAACGCTCCCCTTATTGGACTCCCACATTATAGAATTACCCCACTACACTCTATATTACATGCAGCAGCTAGAATGCTCTTCAACAGCTTCTCCACTCTGTCAGTCTCTACATTGGTTACCTGTATTTTACAGAATCAAATAGAAGATCCTTTTGCTAACCTACAAGGCCATCAATATGTCTGCACCTGCATACATATCCTCACTCATCCCAAGATATATCCCAGCTCGTGCTCTTAGATCCTCACAGGACATACAACTCTCCTCCACTAAACAAATGCTCTGACTCCCGGTTACAGGACTTCTCCCGGGCTTCACCCACTCTCTGGAATAACCTTCCTCACCCACTAAGACTATCCTCTACTCACCAAACTTTCAAATGCTCCCTCAAAACTCAACTCTTCAGACAAGCGTACCAAATTCCACAACCTTTTTAACATTTGTCTACACTATTTACAACAACTATATTATATGACCATCACTTCATGATTAAACCAAACCTGTTCTCTTTTATTCTATACTAAAATTCCCCTCATTTCTGTTGCTAACACTGCTGTGTGACTGGATCATACAGCACTGAGCACTTTTAACATGCAAGCTGGCTGGTCCGCTGTGATTATATAGCACTTTCCCTTATGTATCAATCCCTAATATCCTATAGAGTGTAAGCCTGTGGCAGGGCCCTCTTACCCACCCAGTCTGTCTGTTACCACCTAGTCCTGTTATAATGATTGTTAAAATTGTAAAGCGCTACCTAATCTGATGGCGCTATATAAAAACCTGTTAATAAACAAATACATTTCTAGGTCTCTGACTACACTCCTTTTCTGTTATTTCTGATTATGAAGCTAATGGTTTTGTGTAACATCCCAGTTTCTTAGGCCATTAGTATATGTTCATGACAAACACTTAATACATCATGTTACCATTACATAATAATTATTGATAAATGTGTCACTCTACTGGTCTTTTAAGGTAAAAATGACATATATGAGGAAGAGAAAGAAGAGCCTGTTACAACTGAAGCCCCAGCTGCCTTTACTACTCCCGCCAGCCCAATGCCTGATCCCTGCAAAGACAACCTTGATGCCATAATTCTAGGTAAGAGACAGTCACAGACAGTACCGCCCCCCTAGGGCATTTGAACTGGAACCCATGCCTCGGATCCTGTGCTCCGGGAGGCCCCACAAGCTGCAGGTGCACAGCCGCAGCTGCCTGCTAAAGTATTTCAGTACAGTGACAGGACTCTGTGTAGAAAGCTGTCAGGAGTAGTAGCGGTGGGTGTTGGATAAAAAAGCGTAGCTCTGTGCATGCACCAGAATGCGGAGGGGGGAAGGCTCTGCCCCCAGCAATGCAAGGCTAAGGGTGGTGCTGGATACAGAGACAACCACTTATTTTATTATTTCCTCTCTCTCATCTGTAATGAAGAATTTACTATAAACCACATGTAGGTCGGCCTGCTCTGTGGTATTCTCAATGATTGCACAATACTTAATATAAATGAATGCTAGTAACACAAGGTCCTCTCTATTAATCTATCCCCCAATGTTGTCCAGAATGTTTGCACACATGCATGGTCACACATGAACGTTGTTTGCTTATATAATTTATTAAAAGGAACAAAAGCCCGGTCCAGTGCTTATATCATTTATTGACCACAGCTGGACACATTGGACCAGATCGAGAGATTGAAAATAAGATGTAAACATTTAGAAAGCTATCGCTAATTACAAAACCATGTTGAATTCCAGAGAGAGTCATATAAATGTGACTCTTTGCAGGCATGGAGAATAATGGCTTTTGATTATTGCACACAAATACTGACCAGACTTACGTATAAATTGTTACTTAGACTTGGGCTACATATTCTATCAACTCGAGTACTGTTTACAACATATGAACTTCAGCTCCCCTGCAATTCATCATGGTTTTGCCCAGGTGTAAATTACAACATGTTTTTATTTTATTCAAACACGGGATATGATCTGTTTCTGTTAGTTTGCTCAGTGCCTCTCATTTTCTCTAAGTAGTTAAGTACGTAGATAGGTCTGTCTGTCAGCCAGTCAGTCACCAAAACTCCTGTTCAAAACTGGTAAAATGACATCTAATTTCTCACCTAACTATTCCATGTGTAGGTCCATATGAGAAAACCTATGCCTTCAAAGGAAACTATGTGTGGACAATCAGTGACTATGGCATTAGTCCTCTCTCCAGAATCCAGACCTTGTGGAAAGGGCTTCCAGGCAACTTGGATGCTGCTGTTTACTCAAAGCGTACCAAGCGGACATATTTCTTCAAAGGTAAGATTACAGGACCATTCATTCCTGAATAATTGCAATGATGTAAAATATAGCTTCATTAGCTAAAGATTCAGCCACAACAAACTCGGGAGAAATGATATTACCAAGTTAACATTTACTTGCAGTCATAGTGTAAACTTTAGACATCTAATACGTCTTATGTTCATAGTAAAAAGTTAAGCATTTAAATCCTTATGGGCCTGATCCAGATCTCATTGCGTCTTCTGTACACATGGAGGTGTGAAAGTCTGCACGTGAGAGGGAAGTGAACTCCCATATCACTCCTACCTCAAGTTCTCTGCACTAATCTGCATGCGTCATACCCAGGGTTGCTGACTCTCCCAAAATATCCGGGAGACTCCCAAAGAGCCTGCAAATCTCCCTCACTAGGGTTTCATGCAAAACATAGGCTCATATCCCGCCCACCTGCCTAGCAACCTTAGTGGCGCTAGGGACTGGCAATGACTTGATGATGCAATATGCATCACCAAGCCTCGACCCCACCCCTAGAAACACTCTGAACATTCATTGGTTGTCAGTGGGAGGGGCAAAGAGATGAGATTTGCATAAATCATGCATCAAATCCCGCCGCCTCCAAGGCATCTATCGCTTCCCTCCAGGATCTCCCAGAAGAAAGCATTGAAAATAGGCAACCCTGGTCATACTGTAGCCCACTCACCATCTGCATGCCTATCCCCACCCCCTTGCAGTACTGAGTTCCATGCGCTAAAAGATGTGTTGCGTAACATTTGACCAGGGCATGTGCACTTCGTTCCAGACACCTGACTTTCACAAGCCACTTGATGGGGATCTGGATCATGACCTATGTTTCTATATTTAAAGTGTCAGTTAATGCTTGCTTGGTTGCTTGTGTGACTGATCCACTGTGTGCTAGAGGACACAGGATGCTTTGTGACAGTCACAGCTTAGACACTTGTGTCTTCCAATAATTTATGGAAATCATCATTTAATTTTAGGGATCTCAGAATTTGTTCAATTAAGCAAAGAGAAGGCGCCTTCCGTTAGTTTCAATTGCACTATAATATGGGCTAAATTATTATTTATGAAGTGGCTGCAATAAAGTTTGTTGATGGAGAATTTTTGTGGCTTACATTTGTTTTTTTGTTTTCTTTTTTCTAGGAGATAAATTTTGGAGATATACTGATTTTAAACTGAATGCTGGATACCCAAAAGTTTTAACTAGGGTGCCCCCAAATATCAGTGCAGCCTTATACTGGGAAGGAAACCAGAAGATATTCCTTTTTAAGGTAAAATGTGTGCCCACAAACAACAAACAAAACAACTATTACTCTTCTAGGGCCTGAGTCTGAGTTGTGTTTATTTTTAGTTTATTTTGCAATTACAAAAAGGTAACTAAAACATACACAATTGTGGTCTTAGTCTCAGTTCTAGACAGTTTTTGTATTGTGTGTAGACCCGATCGTCAGTACATTCAAGCTGGCCATACACTAGCATGATTATCAATCCCAGCAGGAGCTGACCCGATAAACAGGACAATTTCGCATTAGGTAAATGTCCCAATATCAGTGCCACTCAACTCTTCTCCTGGGATCCTGACAGGTGCTGCAGAAGTTAACATGAGATTGGCTGAACGGGCCTCCTCAGACTTTACGCTGATTGGCTGGACCTAGAAAGTAACAGCAGATAAGAGCCACATGGCCCATCCAGTCTGCCCAGTTATTTATTTGAAACTATACTGACCCTAGATTCTATTTACCCCTAGTTTAGTTTGAGATTTAGGATATCCTTATATTTATCCCAAGGGTGTTTAAACTGTTCTACTGTGTTAGCCTCAACCACCTCAGTGGGGAGACTATTCCACTTATCTATCACCCTTTCAATGAAGTCATTTTTCTGCATGTTTCCTCTGAATCTCCTACCCTCCAGTTTAACTACATGACCCCGTGTTCTATTATACCTTCTGTCAACCTTGGCAGAAGACCCATGTAGCTTATCCTATTGCTTGGCTGCATAGGTCTCTTGCTGAGATTGACAGGTCTTAAACGTTGTAGGTCTAACAATCTCTTATTTCTATTGCATGTAAAACATATAGACAGTTTTAAAACATACATCATGTATATTTTTTTGCAGGGTGATAACTATTGGCAATGGGATGAGTTAGCCTGGAGCATCCTACAACCCAAGAAAATCTCTAGTCTGTTTACTGGAATCCCTGGGAAGCTGGATGCAGCTTTGACCTGGAAGAATGGAAAGATCTATTTCTTCAAGGGAGACAAGTATTGGAGGATGACCAAGCAGCTCTCCGTGGATCGAGGTTACCCACTGAGCAAAGCAGAGCGCTGGATGCAATGCTACAACATCGATTAATGACATTTCCAGAAGCATGTTTCTCTTTCACAGCACTTCTGGTATCACCATTGGCATCTGAGAAAAAAACTAATCTGTATAGAGTTATCGTTACTGCTGCATTTTAAGGCATTCATCAGTTGGAAAGAAGATGTTTTTTTAATTACTACACAAAACGAATAAGGCAAATTCATGAACATTTAACCGTCCAATTGCAGACTATGTTACAGTGACTGTGGAGACTTCAGCACCATTCCTTGATTGGTCAGCTCCTAAACCAATGAATTTATGCACTTTGACCTACAAAGCTTTCCAATGAAACAGCGCTAACTACGGACAAATATTTATACAGCGATAGACATTCAGGGCGGGACGGACACACTGCTTCTACTAATCAAATTCTTTAGCAATCTCCAGTTTTGCTACGATGCAATCATAATAACGTCATAATGAAGTCGTATATATTCTAAATTTATTGATAAAATGTACTTCCAGGAGGTCTAGTATAGTTAATTAAACATGTACTTCTGGACATATATGAATCACACATGCTTGGTTACTGTGCATTTATGTTATGTAAAAGCATCAGGCATGCAGCCTTTATAAGGCAACAACGCTGTAGGTTTGGTAGTGATGTGCAGTGCATCTTTGCATCATGTGAAATCAGCGTGCATCTGAATTTACAAGGATCTGGTAAATGTGTTCTGTAGTCTGCAGTGCCATCTGCTGGCAGGTGACAATTGACATACAAACAATAAAATAAGCTCTGTGTTGTCATATATTTTCCACGTGAAGACGTTTTTCTACTCAGGGGCTGGCTGGCAAATTTTTGCCTTGGGGGAAATCCACATCTTGTATGTGCCCAGATACCCATTTCCGCCCCTTGCATGTGTCCAGCCACCCATTTCTGCCCCGTCCCAAGTGTCCAGATACCCTTTTCTGTCCCTTGGATATGTTCCCAGCCTCCACTACTGTCCCTTTATCTATTTACCCCGTTTATCACCTGTCCCTATTCCCCAACTTTTCACATTCACTTACTTTAGCTGTCATCTTATACAAGGCTACTGGAACCCTCTAGAACGAAACCTGTTTATGTGAATGACGCTGCTGCAAATGTAAAATCACGTCATTCACATGAACAGATTTGGTCCTACATGGCTCCTGTAGGAGCCCTGTATAATCAGTACTGATAACGTGAATGATGCGGTGGACTTCAGTATATCCAGCCAAATAGTCCGCAGCTGTGTTCTGTATATGCGCCGTGGACTATGTGGCCTCACTAGACCACCACGGACCGAAGCCCAAAAACCCCAAAAGTGGGCACTTCATCTACACTAAACATATAGGAACTCAGTAGAGAGTAATTTAGGACCGGATCCACAGATCATAACGATAGCCCACACAAACAAAGTGCATAAGTGGGCTGGAAGGACTGGAACGCGCATACACCCTCCAGATGTTATGTTATATTTACTAATGTAATTACCATCGTATGGAACTTAGTTCTGTACAATGGAATTTAAGTATAAATAGGCTGTGCTTTCCCTCCGCTCAGGGCCGTTTCTAGGGGCAGGCGAGCCGTGCTATAGCACAGGGCACGCCCCTAGATGACTTAAAGGGGGGCGCCCAGTAAAACAGCCCCCCTTCAGATCATGCAGTGCCCCCCTTGGCTGCGGTCACATAGGCCGTGGCTCTCATAGACACCGACCGCATCAGATGACAGATGCGGCCGGCGTCTTTAAGCTTAACAGTCCTGGATATACAGGGCTTCTATTTGGTCATACAAGGCTCCCATAGAAGACTGTTATGCTGAATGATACTGCGCCGCATAGGAAGGAACAAGAAGGCAAAGATAAGTTTAGAAAACTATTTTAATAGTTTAAGAGTTGAAAGTCTGGGCACAAATATGGGGGCACATAAGGAGACTGGGCACAAATAAGGGGGCACATAAGGAGACTGGGCACAAATAAGGGGGCACATAAGGAGACTGGCACAAGGGGGCACATAAGGAGACTGGGCACAAATAAGCGGGCACATAAGGAGACTGGGCACAAATAATGGGGCACATAAGAAGACTGGGAACAAATAAGGGGGCACAAAAGAAGGCTGGGCACAAATAAGGGGGCACAAAAGGAGGCTAAACACAAATAAGGGGACTGAAAAGGAAGCTGTGCACATATAAGGGGACACAAAAGGAGGCTAGGCACCTATAAGATGGCACAAAAGGAGGCTGGACACCTATAAGGGGCACAAAAGGAGGCTGAATACATAGGTAGGCATAAAAGGAGGCTGAACACATACGTGGCACAAAAGCAGGCTGAACACATAAGGGGGCACAAACAGGGGCTGGGCACATATAAGGGGGCACAAAAGGAGGCTGAACACATTTAAGGAGGGGCACAACAATTGACAGTCAGTGGATGGCTGGGAACATACAAGGGGATGCCAGTAAAAGGATGGATGCCTACCATATTATTTTATTTTTTTGGGTGGGGTGGCACCAGAATTATTTTTCCGCCCTGGGCTCTATTAGTTCTAGAAATGGGGCGGTGGGAAGCATTTAAACTTTACAGTGTGGGATGGGTATCCCATTTATGGGGGGATCATAGGTCAGACAAACCGCTGATCCGCACCTGTGACTTTAGGCTGTAAGGCAATGTAAGTCACACATTTTATGCACGAGATAGGGAAGTGACAGGGGGAGTTCAGCGCATACGGAAAATGTTCGGGGGTGTGGATCCGGTCCTTAGTCACTATGGTTAAAAACACGTTCAAACTGAACATAGCAGATAAACGATAGGAGCACCCAAAGAACAAGTATCAATTTATTCCCCAAAAAATTAAAACAAACATTTGAATTAAAAATATACAATGATATTTGCAATATCTCTTGGGTATAGTATAATACTACTAAAGCAAATAAAATGATTCAAATCAATATAATATAATAATTTCAAGATTATATATCGCTAACAAATTGTCCATCAAAATGGATGGTTTCATAATTTTAAAAGATGTTGTAGTTTAGCCAAAGTTGGCAATTCTCCATGAATAACATGGAAACTCCCTGAAGAGTAATCTCTCTGTTGTTGATTTAGTTCCAGAAGTAATTGCAGTATGGTTATAAAATCTAGTTGTGTCCTGTTACCCTGCATTGAGGCCTATAGAGACGGCAGCCAAGATATAATCAAAGACATTAAAGCAAATGGAGATGGCCATTTTTAGAGGCCAAGACATTACCAAAACTGGCAGTTATCTAAGGCAACATGACTTTAATAATGAGGACAGAAATAAAAAACACACTTTAGTCTCTTGTTGTTCAGCTGCAGTGTCACCTACTTCCAGACGTTTTACATGTATTTATGGCACCTGGAGCAGGTAAATGCTACAGCGCCCCCCCAACCAGTCCTCCCTGTAGTGTGCCAGGGAGTGGGGTCAGCATGTTGGCTGACAATTACTGGCTGAAAGAAAGTGTTGCTTTTACTTGAATGGTGAATGTTGGATTTTTCTCTTTGTGACTCACATTGATTGTTACTGCACTGAGAGTCTGTGGAGAGAATGAAGACTGAAGATAGCCTCCATTACACATCTCCAAACCGGTTCCATTCCAATACACAGCCATCCCCATCACCATTATACATCTCCCTTCCTCCCTCCATTACACATATCTCTTCCGGTCCCTCCCCTTCATGATACACCCCGACCTAAGCTGGAGAGCTGGGGGGAATTTTAGTGTGTGGGGGATTAGGGTTAGGCTCTTAGGAAGGGATGGTTAGGGTCAGGCTGCGGGGAGGGGGTTCATAGGGTTAGGCTATAGAGAAAAGAGGGTTAGGGTCAGGCTAGGAGAAGGGAAGTCCAGGGTAAGGCTGTGGGGAAGGGATGGTTAGGGTCAGGCTGCAGGGAAGGGAGGGTTAGAGTTAAGGCAAGGGAAGGGTTAGTGTTAAAATCAGGGAAAGGATTGGGGTAGTTTTCACTCTTACCTCATCGAGGCATAAGCAATTGATATCCCAGGCAGTTAGAAACTGGCTGGGAGAGAACGACCCTATCGAAATAGGCCGTTCTTAGCGGGGACCCACACCCCAATTACACATGAAACCTCCCTTTCCACCATACATTTACACATCTCTCTGCCCCCCTTACATTACACATCTCTCTCCCTCCACCCCTTACATTACACATCTCTCTCCCTGCCCCTCTAAATCTCTCTCCCTTCCCACCTTACATTATACATGTCTCTCCCTGCCCCTCCCCCTTATATTATACATCTCTCTCTCTGCCTACCTTACATTATACATCTCTCTCTCTGCCTACCTTACATTATACATCTCTCTCTCTGCCTACCTTACATTATACATCTCTCTCTCTGCCTACCTTACATTATACATCTCTCTCTCTGCCTACCTTACATTATACATCTCTCTCTCTGCCTACCTTACATTATACATCTCTCTCTCTGCCTACCTTACATTATACATCTCTCTCTCTGCCTACCTTACATTATACATCTCTCTCTCTGCCTACCTTACATTATACATCTCTCTCTCTGCCTACCTTACATTATACATCTCTCTCTCTGCCTACCTTACATTATACATCTCTCTCTCTGCCTACCTTACATTATACATCTCTCTCTCTGCCTACCTTACATTATACATCTCTCTCTCTGCCTACCTTACATTATACATCTCTCTCTCTGCCTACCTTACATTATACATCTCTCTCTCTGCCTACCTTACATTATACATCTCTCTCTCTGCCTACCTTACATTATACATCTCTCTCTCTGCCTACCTTACATTATACATCTCTCTCTCTGCCTACCTTACATTATACATCTCTCTCTCTGCCTACCTTACATTATACATCTCTCTCTCTGCCTACCTTACATTATACATCTCTCTCTCTGCCTACCTTACATTATACATCTCTCTCTCTGCCTACCTTACATTATACATCTCTCTCTCTGCCTACCTTACATTATACATCTCTCTCTCTGCCTACCTTACATTATACATCTCTCTCTCTGCCTACCTTACATTATACATCTCTCTCTCTGCCTACCTTACATTATACATCTCTCTCTCTGCCTACCTTACATTATACATCTCTCTCTCTGCCTACCTTACATTATACATCTCTCTCTCTGCCTACCTTACATTATACATCTCTCTCTCTGCCTACCTTACATTATACATCTCTCTCTCTGCCTACCTTACATTATACATCTCTCTCTCTGCCTACCTTACATTATACATCTCTCTCTCTGCCTACCTTACATTATACATCTCTCTCTCTGCCTACCTTACATTATACATCTCTCTCTCTGCCTACCTTACATTATACATCTCTCTCTCTGCCTACCTTACATTATACATCTCTCTCTCTGCCTACCTTACATTATACATCTCTCTCTCTGCCTACCTTACATTATACATCTCTCTCTCTGCCTACCTTACATTATACATCTCTCTCTCTGCCTACCTTACATTATACATCTCTCTCTCTGCCTACCTTACATTATACATCTCTCTCTCTGCCTACCTTACATTATACATCTCTCTCTCTGCCTACCTTACATTATACATCTCTCTCTCTGCCTACCTTACATTATACATCTCTCTCTCTGCCTACCTTACATTATACATCTCTCTCTCTGCCTACCTTACATTATACATCTCTCTCTCTGCCTACCTTACATTATACATCTCTCTCTCTGCCTACCTTACATTATACATCTCTCTCTCTGCCTACCTTACATTATACATCTCTCTCTCTGCCTACCTTACATTATACATCTCTCTCTCTGCCTACCTTACATTATACATCTCTCTCTCTGCCTACCTTACATTATACATCTCTCTCTCTGCCTACCTTACATTATACATCTCTCTCTCTGCCTACCTTACATTATACATCTCTCTCTCTGCCTACCTTACATTATACATCTCTCTCTCTGCCTACCTTACATTATACATCTCTCTCTCTGCCTACCTTACATTATACATCTCTCTCTCTGCCTACCTTACATTATACATCTCTCTCTCTGCCTACCTTACATTATACATCTCTCTCTCTGCCTACCTTACATTATACATCTCTCTCTCTGCCTACCTTACATTATACATCTCTCTCTCTGCCTACCTTACATTATACATCTCTCTCTCTGCCTACCTTACATTATACATCTCTCTCTCTGCCTACCTTACATTATACATCTCTCTCTCTGCCTACCTTACATTATACATCTCTCTCTCTGCCTACCTTACATTATACATCTCTCTCTCTGCCTACCTTACATTATACATCTCTCTCTCTGCCTACCTTACATTATACATCTCTCTCTCTGCCTACCTTACATTATACATCTCTCTCTCTGCCTACCTTACATTATACATCTCTCTCTCTGCCTACCTTACATTATACATCTCTCTCTCTGCCTACCTTACATTATACATCTCTCTCTCTGCCTACCTTACATTATACATCTCTCTCTCTGCCTACCTTACATTATACATCTCTCTCTCTGCCTACCTTACATTATACATCTCTCTCTCTGCCTACCTTACATTATACATCTCTCTCTCTGCCTACCTTACATTATACATCTCTCTCTCTGCCTACCTTACATTATACATCTCTCTCTCTGCCTACCTTACATTATACATCTCTCTCTCTGCCTACCTTACATTATACATCTCTCTCTCTGCCTACCTTACATTATACATCTCTCTCTCTGCCTACCTTACATTATACATCTCTCTCTCTGCCTACCTTACATTATACATCTCTCTCTCTGCCTACCTTACATTATACATCTCTCTCTCTGCCTACCTTACATTATACATCTCTCTCTCTGCCTACCTTACATTATACATCTCTCTCTCTGCCTACCTTACATTATACATCTCTCTCTCTGCCTACCTTACATTATACATCTCTCTCTCTGCCTACCTTACATTATACATCTCTCTCTCTGCCTACCTTACATTATACATCTCTCTCTCTGCCTACCTTACATTATACATCTCTCTCTCTGCCTACCTTACATTATACATCTCTCTCTCTGCCTACCTTACATTATACATCTCTCTCTCTGCCTACCTTACATTATACATCTCTCTCTCTGCCTACCTTACATTATACATCTCTCTCTCTGCCTACCTTACATTATACATCTCTCTCTCTGCCTACCTTACATTATACATCTCTCTCTCTGCCTACCTTACATTATACATCTCTCTCTCTGCCTACCTTACATTATACATCTCTCTCTCTGCCTACCTTACATTATACATCTCTCTCTCTGCCTACCTTACATTATACATCTCTCTCTCTGCCTACCTTACATTATACATCTCTCTCTCTGCCTACCTTACATTATACATCTCTCTCTCTGCCTACCTTACATTATACATCTCTCTCTCTGCCTACCTTACATTATACATCTCTCTCTCTGCCTACCTTACATTATACATCTCTCTCTCTGCCTACCTTACATTATACATCTCTCTCTCTGCCTACCTTACATTATACATCTCTCTCTCTGCCTACCTTACATTATACATCTCTCTCTCTGCCTACCTTACATTATACATCTCTCTCTCTGCCTACCTTACATTATACATCTCTCTCTCTGCCTACCTTACATTATACATCTCTCTCTCTGCCTACCTTACATTATACATCTCTCTCTCTGCCTACCTTACATTATACATCTCTCTCTCTGCCTACCTTACATTATACATCTCTCTCTCTGCCTACCTTACATTATACATCTCTCTCTCTGCCTACCTTACATTATACATCTCTCTCTCTGCCTACCTTACATTATACATCTCTCTCTCTGCCTACCTTACATTATACATCTCTCTCTCTGCCTACCTTACATTATACATCTCTCTCTCTGCCTACCTTACATTATACATCTCTCTCTCTGCCTACCTTACATTATACATCTCTCTCTCTGCCTACCTTACATTATACATCTCTCTCTCTGCCTACCTTACATTATACATCTCTCTCTCTGCCTACCTTACATTATACATCTCTCTCTCTGCCTACCCGGTGAGAACGCTGCACCCGGGCTTTACATGTGGCGGCGGTCACCACTCGCGAGTGTCCTTTTCCATCGCTTCCCTGGTATGACGTCTGGATCATTTTTGTATTGATGTTTTTATGAATCTGTTGTAATTAAAAATCTTTTGTTTTTATTCACATGTCCTTTTCATTTGGAGCCTATGACCATCTACTATAGGAAGTGGACTTATGAATTTCGGAACTTTACTACCTTATTGATTGGACCATTTGCATATATTTATTTATATTGATTGGACTATTTATCTATTTGTTTATTTATTCTACGCTATCATGGACCATAGGATGTGTTTTTTATTTATGAGACTCATATAAGGCAGTGAACCTTACTTCCCTTACCCATTGATTGGATTATTGGTTGGATCTGAGGAGATTATTTATTTATTTATCTATTTAATTGTCATCTATTGGCTGGATTTTATAAATTCATATATATTTATTTAATTACATTTGTATATCTATTTTTTCCTCCACTGGCACTCTATTCTCTCTGAGGATTACCTTAGCGCCTGAAGACCCTAACCATTTTTATATCTATGTACATTAAAAAAAACCTTTAACGTTTCAAACTATGTCCTGCAAGCAGGACATCCCGGCCCTCATGACAGTTTCATGGTCATTGGGGAATATTTATACCCTTTAGGCAGTGTCAGAATCATCATGAGAAACTGTCATTAGCGCCGGGTGTCCTGCATGCAGGACAGTTTGCGACGTTGAAGAAGGGTTTTTTTTGGCCAAGGCCCCCTCCCAGATTAAAAGTTTACAAGACTGGACCCCCAGCAGAGCAGGTAAGTATGGGGTTTTTTTTTGTAAATTATTTATGAGAGAACATTAACAGTAAAATGCATGTTCCAGATAACAAGAGAAACATTAGCACATTCATTACAAACACATTGCTTGGTATATGAGACGTGAAGTTGTTTCACAATAATAGTTGGAGTCCCAAGGTAGTTGTTAGATTATCCGAAACAGCATAGAATCAAACATCCGTAATTAGTTTAACTTTCGGGTTCTCATAAGAGATATGGAGGAAGGGAAGAGTAATAGGAGGTGAAGAGTGTGTGTGTGTGTCAGTGTGCGTATGTGTGCGTGAAGCTAGTCCAGGCTTTGTAGCATGATGAGATTTTAAACGTCAAACCAATTGTAGGATAAGCAGCATTGGATTTGCCGGAATGAAACAGGATTATTTAAGGGAGATTGGGTAGAGTGTCTAGTTGTTGCACAGGTCGATAGTCTGGGCTCTCTGTAGTCCATCCAGTAGAATCACGTAGTTCGAAAGCCCTCATGGAGATGATATCTTCCATGGTCATGTAATGGTCAATGCGTTGAAACCGTTTTTTTTTGTTTTATTTTATGTACCTTTGGACATTTTTGTGGAAATTTTGGTGACACCACTACAGGTGAAACTCGAAAAATTAGAATATCGTTCAAAAGTTCATTTATTTCAGTAATTCAACTTAAAAGGTGAAACTAATATATTATATAGACTAGACTTAAAGGTGAAACTAAAATATTATATAGATGCATTACATGCTCAGTGAGATATTTCAAGCCTTTATTTGTTTTCATTTTGATGATTCTGGCTTACAGCTTATGAGAACCCCAAAATCAAAATTTCACAAAATTAGATTACATGAAATAAAAAAAAAAAAACAAGGTTTTTAAATACAGAAATGTCAGCCCTCTGAAAAGTATAATCATGCATATGTACTTAGTACTTGGTTTGAGCCCCTTTTGCACAAATTACTGCCTCAATGTGGCGTGGCATGGATCCTGTGGCACTGCTAAGGTTATGGAAACTTCACACTGGACTTCAAGAATCTTGGATTGTGCCTCTCCATTCTTTCTCCATACTCTGGGACCTTGGTTTCCTTTCTTTAGCCCAGTTAAGACGCTTCTGACGTTGTTTGTTGTTGAGGAGAGGTTTGACAAGAGGAAAACGACATTTGAAGCCCATATCCATGATCCGTCTGGGTGTGGTGGCTCTTGATGCACTAACTCCAGCTTCAGTCCACTCCTTGTGCAGCTCCCCCACACTTTTGAACGGCCTTTTCCTGACAATCCTCTCCAGGCTGCGGTTATCCCTGCTGCTTGTGCACCATTTTCTTCCACACTTTGCCCTTCCACTTAACTTTCTATTAATGTGCTTTGATACAGCACTTTGAGAACATCCAACTTCTTTTGCAATTTGCTT
>WWET01000292.1:93204-111307 GCA_011038615.1 Limnodynastes dumerilii
ATATATATATATATACATACATGGGAAATCTATAACAATCAGACATGTTAAGACTCAAAAAAGGAAACCAATTGAAAAACACTTTAATAAATCATTCCTCCATTCAGAGAAATAAGCAAAATATCCTTCATCTCAAAAGACAAAGCTTTGCAGTGACTTTTCCTGTGGGGTTGAAGTGTGTAACTGCTCATCCACTCACAAACGCACAACCCGCTATTAATGCTACATACTGGCTACTCTCTACACTGAGAATTCATTTTGTAACAGGAAAACGTTGATAAGGACTCACAGATCAGCATAAAAATATGTTAAATAAAACTGCAAGCTCTGCAAGGCCATTGGTTTGCTACATATTAAAAGTATTGCGTATTATATACTGTAGCAATTGCTATATTTGTCAACTGAATGCTACAAATCTATGTACTGCTTTTCATACTTAAAATTCATGTAAAAGCCAAGCAAAGTTCATTGCCAAATCAAACTAGGATTAGCTCCTCTGTCCACACCCCTTGTCACTCGCTTCTGTCGTGCTGGCTTTATGCATGCGCCTGCCTTAAATGGGACGTACGACCGCTGATTCGCTGCAGTGTGGGAGCCCCCTCCACTGTGCAATTTAATTGCTTCCCCCCGCCCGCTAAAGCGGGCGGAAGGGAAGCACAACCCATTTCCACAGAAATGGGCTCGGACGGAATTTTCTTTCTACGCGCCCTCCAGTGAAATCAGGTCACTTGCGCACCTTGCGTACGTAAGTGACCTATCAGTCTTAAATCAGAATACATTAAACATTAGGCATAATGGGCCGGATCCTCAACAACGCCCATCTTCCACACAGGGCCGTAATATATCGATAGGTAGCTGCTGCACATGCGTAGTAACTATTGTACGTAATCTACGTATTGTTTCGTTACGTAGATTGCGTATATGCGGTCTTTAAAGACAAGCTGGCGTGCAAAAATAAAAGGTAAGTTAAGTACCAGATCTTATAGCCAGGTTTACAAACAATAAGGTAATATGGTTAGCGTTTAGTTTAGCCAGATTAACTGACATGCAATTTGCAAGGCAAGTACAAGGTAACATAAAGTATACCCAGGCAGGCTGACAAGCAAAGGTCACAGACAAGATAAGTATTACAGCCACATAATTTAGCCCAACAAGGCAGACCTACCACAGACAAGAGGAGCCAACAGGATAAGTATACCCACTGCTAGACAGGACAAAGAGGCACACAGAGAAGCGAGCGACAAGATCCACGTGCACATGGAGAGAACGCCATCACCGGCGTCCACGGGATTTAATCAGGCAAAGACCAATGGCAACAGTGTGCGTTAGGATGGACATTCGCAAGGAGAGGCAGGAGTCCAGATTACCTAGCAATGATCTGGGCACCTAGTCCAGCTGCGGGGAGAGGCATCAGATTACCGGCAGCCAGGGCGGTGTGGGGAGAGGCAAGAGGGGCTGGCACAGATCATTGCTAGCCGTGGGGAGAGGCAGAACATTACACCCCGACACGTCGTGTAACAGGCACGTTTATTTAATCCAATGCTGATTTTACAATTTGTGCAAGACTTTATCATTGTAAAGGTGCCATTATTTGGTTAGAATTTGTGAAGGTTTTTTTTTTTATTAACTTTTAATTTTGTGAACAAACACCATTACATTTACTTATGTTTAACTGTATTGGTTGTTTGTGTTGTTTTTATTTTTTTACACTTTATATGAAAGTCTCTGTATGTAGTGGATCATTTTATTTATAACTTCATGCAGTATGCGTTTATGTGTATTATGAAGTATGTTATGATTATTCTTATTTCAAGTTGTATTTTAAACGGTTAGTTTTGTTTAATGTGAGTTTGTGCTGTTTTTAGATAAAAACATTTCTTAAATTTTCCAATGCCTAATTAGTGCATTTAGTGTTGTTTTATCATAAGCAATTTTAAGCACCTAAACGCATGACTGTTTCACAGCTAATAAAGTCCGCACTTACAAAATTATACGCAGGAAATACTTACGTCCTTACATTGCACTCCCGACACAGGGGGAGTGGTTCATCTGTTTCTTTATTTTCTCTGAATCGATATTGTGGATTTTTCACGTGCGTATATTTAGGTAAGTTCACAATTTTACTGAAGTTTAAATCTGTTCCCATGTGTCTCCAGCCTCCCAGTATTTCCCATTCATGTCTCTCCAGCCTCCCCAGCATTCCCCATTCATGTGTCTCCAGCCTCCCCAGCATTCCCCATTCATGTCTCTCCAGCATTCCCCATTCATGTCTCCCCAGCCTCCCCAGCATTCCCCATTCATGTCTCTCCAGCATTCCCCATTCATGTCTCCCCAGTATTCCCCATTCATGTGTCTCCAGCCTCCCCAGCATTCCACATTCATGTCTCTCCAGTATTCCCCATTCATGTGTCTCCAGCCTCCCCAATATTCACCTTTTTGTGTGTATTGGTCCTATACATTACCTTTAATGTGTTCCCTTCTTTTGTCTGCTGATCTTCTCCCACAGCGCTCTCTTCTTCAGTGTGATGCTGGCTTGACGTAATGTCACATCACCATAATTTGCCACAGCAATTACACGGAACAGCTGATCGCAAACCTTTCAACTGTCGATCAGTGCTATCAGCTGTTCTGTGTATCTGCTGCGGCGGTTTATAAAAAAAAAACCCCCATTCAGCCAGGGGAGTAGAGGAATGAGCCTCTCCAGCCTGATGCCAGTCTGCACTGCATACCCCCATGGACTACATCATACCCAACCTGCTTATCGTATCTAAGAAAGCTCATATTTGTGCCTAAAGCCCCATACACACTACAGTTTTCTTTAAACGTTCAAAACACCGGTGAAAGGAGTGTTTTGAACGATATCGTGCAAGTGTGTACTCTGCAACGATCATGCCTGATCGTTGTAAAGTACACAAAATCGTTTGATCACATCTTTTAAAAAGTTTAATATAAACGATCAAGCCATTCAGTACTGAAGGCTCAACAGAAAATCGTTTGTAGTGTGTATGCACACTGATTGCCAATCTACTGCTTGAATATCTGTGGTTTATCTGTCGTTTGTCATTTATACGCTGTAGTGTGTATGGGGCTTAATTGTGTGTTTAATGACACACAGCACTCATTGCTTAATAAAAATAAAGAAACATTTATAGCAGTAAAAGCATTATAGAGTAAAGCATGGCCAAGTAAGGTTATTTGTCTATTAAAAACCCGAGGAAAAACAAAACGGAAACAGAAATAATTGTAAGTTTTTATTTCAAGGAGCACAGAAAGTACATATGTCATACACTAGATTAATCCATATCTATCAAACGTGTATGCTGACTGTATAAATAATCATAGAGACAAATACTCTGTTGTACTTCAACTGTTATATTGACATTAATGTTGAAAATAATGTACTTCTATGGTATTACCCTGTTTTGCCAATAAAAACAATTTACACACAAATGGATAGATGCCATGTATAGTATGTGGTTAATTCAGATAAATTAAGGATGTTTGTAACAATTACAAATATGTCACCAATCTTGCAATATTGCATCTTTTTCTCACTAGATCAGACCTGGGAAATGTACGGCCCGCGGACCACATACGGCCCTTTGGCAATCCCTGTTCGGCCCACGTACATGCCTCCCAACTGTCCCGATTCCAGCGGGACAGTTC
Organism: Limnodynastes dumerilii; assembly: GCA_011038615.1. Taxonomy (NCBI): domain Eukaryota; kingdom Metazoa; phylum Chordata; class Amphibia; order Anura; family Limnodynastidae; genus Limnodynastes; species Limnodynastes dumerilii. Next base: position 96,871 of record WWET01000292.1, read on the forward strand.
CACTTTCGGGGGGACTATTCCGCTGTCTCGCCCGCCCCACAACTTGTCCCGAGAGACCAGACTGTCGGGACAAAGTTGTTTTTTGTTTTTATTTTTTTTTGTAAAGCCCTGGTATATGCGGCAAGGCTTTTCCAGCACAGTACAGGAAATACAGGGCTCCTAGGGGACCAATCCTGTTACTGAGAATGGCAGTGACCAAGCCTATGCGGTCACTGCCATTCTACAAAAGAGATTTGGTCCTACAGGGCTCCCATAGGTATTACCTGTACTTCCGCACCTTCCGTGACTCATCAGAGAGGGAGAAACAGAGAGACAGCTGGACAGCGCCATGAAGGAAGACACCAAAAGGTAAGTAATTGAAAAGAAATAATTAAGAGGCAGATATGGATGGCTGGGCATAATAACGGGGCAGATATGGATGGCTGGGCATAATAACGGGGCAGATATGGATGGCTGGGCATAATAAAAGGGGCAGAAATGGATGGCTGGGCATAATAAAAGGGGCAGAAATGGATGGCTGGGCATAATAAAAGGGGCAGAAATTGATGGCTGGGCATAATAAAGAGAAAGATTTGGATGGCTGGGAATAATAAAGGGGCAGATATGGATGGCTGGGCATAATAAGAGGCAGATACGGATGGCTGGGCATAATAAAGGGGCAGATATGGATGGCTGGGCATAATAAGAGGCAGATACGGATGGCTGGGCATAATAACGGGGCAGATATGGATGGCTGGTCATAATAAAGGGGCAAATATGGATGGCTGGACATAATATGGAGGCAGTTATATGGATATTTACAGAATATTCTTAAACTTCTGATTACCAGTAGCATCTTATCAAAATATATCATTTGCTGCTTTTTATAACGGGAAAAAATTTATAGAGCATAATTAAGTTCAAGTTATCATTGGTTCGGCCCTCCAACACAGTTCAGATTTTTCATGTGGCCCCATATAGAAATTAATTGCCCACCCCTGCACTAGATGGACAGTGTCACCGAGTTCCACCCTCAGAACCCATGTGAAAAAGTAAACTAACTGCTTAAGTCCAAAAGCTGGAAAATATAGTCATGTATTGCATTATGGTGTTCTTCCATATAATCTTGAAGAATGAAAGGACCTCATTGTGCTCTTGCAATTCCCTGCTGTTGCTCTACATTCACATTAATAACAGAAAGCTTCTTTTGATATTAGTTCTTTTTTTCCCTAATGGAACATGAAAGAATTACAAAGATAAAATCATATCTTCATGTTCAGGTTCAAAAGTGCTCCGGAAATTATTTTATATCAAGGGCAGTACAGCTTAATCTCATCAATAGAAACTTTCCCTGCTCTGAGACAGAAGTCCATTACCAGCTCTCAGGAACAGGCACAATGATTCATTTCTATCTGCTCTTCACCACACTCATCACTTAGCCCTGCAAGATTGCAACACACTTCACTTCATTTACTTTTACAGTGCACACAAAGTGGATACAAAGATGTTGTAGACTGAAGAAGACATTTAAAAGAACATAGTCTCACAGTCCAGTAAAAACAGATGATATCACCCATTCATATTATAAGTGATGTCACTAGTTCTCAGACAACTGAAAGACAAAATAATATTAAATAACACTTAGCATGTGTTCTGTGTTCTCTCTCTCTCTCTCTAATGCCTTACATTAGTCTTCAAAACTAAGATTTACGGAAAAACATTTAATTCATAAATAGTAAAGAAGCTTAAAGAGCACCTTGGTAAATGGTGGCTTTATCACAGAAAATGTATACCATGTTAATATAACATCATAGAATCACTATAGTGATACAAAGAACATCAACATTTGAATTATTAACCGATTTATAGATCTGCAGACGATTATGACATGTGAGCAATGTAATAGGCCTATGGAAACTTCCAAACTTTGAAAACGATCTGTGATGAAATATGGTTGGACATATTACACATTATGCCAAATCTAGAGACAAAAAAAAAAATTCACTTTGTGCAATTATAACATATGATCGCACCTAGCCCACTACTTAAACATTGCTTATCTGTGTGCTATTCTAAATATTGAACACAAGGGGGAGACGTGGAACCTGGCAAAACCCTATATTAAACATCTGTTAAACATTAAAAAACATCAAATAGGGGAAAAAAAAATACCAAATGAAGCCAGAAAGTGGATCTGTGTATTGTGTGTCTTAATTTAGTTCCTGGAGAATCTGCATTATATTTGTGAAACAGACTTGTGTATAATATAGTGAGGTCTTCAGCCTCAGAATAGCATAATAGTTTAAAACGATTGCAGGACGATGTGTTTATGTAGACTTTACATACATTTCAGTACTCCTAAACGGATAAATGTTCATTATGAAGAAAATTTCAAAGGTACAAAATCTATAAAAAAAAATAAAATAAAAAACATATGTAGCATCTTCAACTTCACATCATGAATGCTAATCTAATAGTTTTTATTAACATTGAATTGTCCAGCACTGTAATGTTACCATTCATCTGGTATCTATCCCATATGTCAAGAACATCAGAGGAATGGAGCACATACTTGCAATGCTAGTATGAAAGAGAGTGTGCGTACATAGGGTCCACTATTACTATATTTCCCTATTTACTTTCATTTATCACTGTAATACTTCTTGTAGCACCAGTGTGTATATTTATATAGTGCTCTAAAAGCGGTGGTTTAAATATAAAGAAATAAAAATGCATAGCTTTAACTACATGTAGCACAAAACTTGACAAGTTCCAGGTATCAGCTCACAACAGCGTCCAGGAATTTGTACCTTGCATCCGCAATTGATTCTAAAGGAGCAACAACATTGTTTCATTCACTGTCTGTGGAAAGTGAAGTTGGTACCGGCTGGGAATATTTTATTATGCCTTATTTCGTTGTTTTCTTCAAGCATTCTGGGTTGCAGACACATTAGCATTAATCTCTGTGTCACTTGTAGAGTAGGCCGCTGTCCACACAGGTATGTGGTTATTTTGAAAATTATACAGCCAACAGCCTTATATCGGGGGATGTAGTTGCTGCTTTGGTCAGCTGATTTTCAACACTGACGCTGCCGACAGCTTAATCACGGCTGTAACAGTGCCAAAATAGACTGAATAAGGAATATTCCTATTGGGAACGGGAAGTATGGTGAATGGCCGTATTTTGACAGGTATCCGTACCCAATAGTGGCTGGGTTAGGCTTAGGCTGCGGGACATGGAGGTTAGGCTACTACAAGGAGAAGGTTAGGCTGTAGTGATGGGGAGGATTGAGGTTAGAGTTACAATACCTGTGTGTCACCGCTCAACTCTTTCTAATATATAGGCACTGGAATGATGTTTTCTTGCCAGAAACTGCCAGGGAGTCACCACCACCTCACCGTTGGGGTGTGATCCATCGCAGATTAGGTCATGGAAGCGGCAAAACACACACTAGTGACAGCTGTATCACTTCACACAGTGTCTTTACAATACATTTATTGTGTCACAGGTACACAGAGGAAAGTTTTCATTTCTATAGCTGCGCCCTTGCACTGCGGTCTCCTCTTCCCGATGCTGCAGTCTGCCCTCCTTGCTGCTTCCCAGTTTAGAGGATAGTCATTAGGTTTAGCAATTGGGGTTAGGTAAAGAATTAGGGTTAGTGGGCCGTATGCAGACTACCGGACGTATAACATACACGTCCGGTGTTACGCATTTTTTGCTACTGCGCATGCGTAATACATTTTTTACGTTATCTTTTCCTTACGTAGATTGCGTAAATGCGGTCTTGCATATGGTATACGTCCGGTAGTCTGCATACTGCCCAGTGTTAGGACTATTGTTTGGTTTAGGTAGTGATACTGTGCAGAAAAACGCAGAGCAGAGATCACTGCCGATCGGTAACGGGACAAACTGCAACCACACCCTGCACAGAGAATGTCTTTCTACTCTTCTATTACTTCTCTTTTCTTGTAGAATGTAGCGTAGTAACTTTATCTCTGTAAGTTATGTAGAATATATACGCACGGACATGTGAATCGCACTTGGGGACATACGTAGGGAGGGGCGGGGTTGAAATACGTACCTGAAAAGTTACGTGAAAGAGGGTGGATGGAGGCATTTAAATGAGTCTTTGAGGGCGCAGTTACATAGAATCACACGTACGGAATACATATACACATGTAAGTACACACGTAAAGTTAGAGGTGCTCTATGGAGGCGTATGTCTACAACTGAACGGCCGTGAGAGGGGAGTGTCAGGTGTTGGTGGTTGTGGGCTTGCTACGAGCGTGCGTAAAATTGTGTACTTTTAAAAAACGGATCTGTGAATACAACCCTGGATGAGGAAAATATAAGTCAATAATTGTACCAATAGGACATAAACATACACAAGAAATGTGACCAAAATCCCCCCAAAAAGTTTTTATTTCAGAAATCTCACACTCAAGATGACTATGGTACATGGTGTCTGGCATGTGGCTACAATGGACTAATTAACTCCCAGCACCATGGTCAGAACAGAAAATCATGAATGGTTAACCTTTGAACATTTGGTAGAACATCAAAGGAAATATACACAATGCCCATGTTACGTTTCAGCCAAACACAATAGTGCTTTGTAACGTCTCCAGAGACACTGAAACATTTCACAGAAGTATGATTGATAAAAGCATTATAAATGCACAGGACAAGTGACTAAAATTAAACTGAATAATCATTTTAACAAGACACCAAATACATTTAGAGACAATAAAAATAGTGGTATTATTTATTTTTATTTTTTTAGCATTGAGACACTTAATGCTGTCATTTTCCAGTTATAATACTACAGCAATTAAAATAGTAACGTTATAACAGGTTGCCGAGGGAACGCAACTCTGCTGCCATGTAAAAGAAATAAGAACTCTCTGAAAACAGTGGCCCGGACTCACAACACCGTCCGTGTTCCACACACAGTCCTAATTTACGCATGGGTAGTAACTATTTTATGTAATCTACGTATCGTTTGGTTACACATTACGTAAAATAGTTGCTACCCATGCGTAGTAGCTACTATCGGGAAATTAAGACTGTATGTGGAACACGTACGGTGTTGTGAGTTCGGACAAGTAACTGCAGTCCTTTTGTTTTTTCCAGCCATGTGTAACCATATACAAGTGATTACCTTTAACTATAGTCAGTTTTCGTGCCCCAGGTGGAATTTGTAACAAACACACCAGGAAGTCAGGCAGGTGAATTTGTTAAAGGATATACAATTGTTTATTTCTTTGGGAGTTGGGGCGTGAACTGGACAAACCCTACAAAAGGCACACTGCAGATACATTCCCTTAATATTACTGGGTTACAGACTCTTAGTTTAGTTAACTCTTCATATTGTTATTTAATAAAGTGCTAAAGTTTCAATATTGTCACATTTCCAAGACACCACACATGGTAATCAATAGAAAAATGTAACACGAGTGGTTTGATTTTAGGACTTAACTAAAATATATATATTTACTCATATCTCATATACAATATACAATATCTAGGGTATGTAATCCTCTAGCAAATGTACTGTCAAGAGTCAGCAAAGTGAATTATCTGGATAACTATATACAAAAACAAACAAAACAAAATACATTCTGCAACTTTAGAGAGATTGACTCCCATCTACTGACCTGTACTATAAAGAAAGGACATTAACTGGCTTCACACTACATGTATTTCCCATCCAGATAAAGGAACATGTGAGCCTTCTGGGAAGGCAACAGAACGTGAGCTTAACAACTGACCAATAGGGCCAGATTTACTAAGCTGGGGGCTTGGGAAAGTGGAGATGTTGCCCATAGCAACCAATCAGATTCTAGCTCTCACTTTCTTTTTACATCCTATAGAATGTCATCTAAAATCTGCTTGGTTGCTATGGGCAACATCTCCACTTTGCCAAACCCGCTGCTTAGTAAATCTGTCCCATGACATTTTCTGTCACTATGTGCAGGAACATGTGGAGAGCAGAGCCAGGGTATCCCATTTTGTAAACATAATGACTATAGTATCTTTACACTGTCTGCTATAGGTACAGCTCTGCTTCATATATAAAGTCTGCGGAGACTGGGAGAGCATATGCTTATAGGGTGTACCAAGATGACAATCAGGCGAACATTAGATTTACAAGATAGGCACATACAACATATACTTGTACTAGTAATGAAAAGCCTCTACCCCAGATGATCTGGGCTTTATATTTTCATCTGCACTTATGTTTTAGAAAAGTGTCCTGGTGAAAAGCGTTGGCTCACTAAACAATCATGGGTCACTATGAGGATAGAGATCTGTCCACCAATGGCACGTCTAACTCACAGAATATAAAACTCAGACTATAGTAAAATGTAGCCATTAGTCCAGACTGCCTGCGACTTCTGCCCCATCATACAGAGCATTTAGGTGATGGGAAGAGGGGAGGAGAGGTGTAGCCATCATGTAAGGCACAACATACAGCAATCCTTGGTGCGAGAATAGAGAGGACACCTCAGACACGGATGACCGGCGTAGTGGCTGTAAGGGGCACCGTGGAGCCACACTCATAGTCCATGTCCACAATAGTTTGCATGTTTGTGCTTAGGCTACTCATAGATGTGCCAGTGCCGGTCTGTCGGTCTCTTAAGCTCTGGAGGTAGCTCTGTAACAGAGGAAACAGCGACATTATTCTCTGCACAAAGGTCCTGATCATAAGTTAATAATGACGCAGACATCCACAGGCTGCTGGCGGAAGTCGGGTGTTTCTCTGGCAACGTGCGCCAGACGTCATGCTACAAATCTACTAGCGTATGGGGCTTCGTACCGATTGCTAGGACTGGGTATCACTCCTTAATCAGCAGCCTAGCCCCTGCAAGGAGGGCAGGTATAGGCATGCAGATCAGAGAGTGGGCAGCGGCAGGAGAATTATGCTAGGGTTCTGGACATGTACGTGAGAGGAGAGAGATGCGGAGCCCACTTCCCTCTCACATGCAGACCTCACACCTTCGTGTGCAGAGAGTGTTTAATTGGAACAGGGTAACAAGTAAATCTCTCGCACTTACTATTAAGTCTAGATCAAAATCAAACTATTTACAACTAAAAGTTGTAAGCAAACGTCCCCAAGTATAAAGAGCAGGGGCCTTATGCAAGACAAAGGCAAAAACGATCCTGTATATAAATGATTTTATAATGTACACTGTATAATGCTGGTATTTAGAGGATTTGGGTATGATATCCGCAGCGCCTGGCTCCTATCTACATCACAATCTTTTCTATGAATGCCGGCTGACTTATAAATATAAAAAAGGCAAACAGATCATTATTGCTCAGATAACATTCGCAGCATAAGACAGAACTCTCCATATATGCAAATGCTCTCACCGGTGCCAGTATGTCCCCAGTGTATCGTTTCATAGTGTTGGCCTTTCGCCGGTAAGTCCCATCTTGTGGAGCAACAGTCTGCCGTTTTTTGGCCTCTTTCTGGCGGATTCTTAGAAGCTGGAGGCGTTTCTGGCGTCTGTTTAGTATTACTGTCAAAGCAATAGACAAACTGAGTGGAAGCAGAATGAGCAATTTGAAAAGCAGAGCGTCACACGGACCAGATAGAGCACCATATTCTAATTCCATTGTCAACACACTTGCATGTGTCATGGGAAATTCTGGTCAATAGAAAAATACTACAAAGATTTGTAATAATATATAAATAACAAACTATGCCTATTGTTTGCCTTTCTTTCTAAATATGGGTAGTCTCAATTTCCCAAGAATTCCTGTTAAACTACACTAAGTATCATGTAGACATGTTGTGCGGTGTGACTCTGATACCTAGAGGTCAGAGTCATTTTATAGAAGGTCAAAACCTTTCAAACCCTCTCATTAACCTTTCATCTGTATAAACATTAGTAGACACTATGAGCATCACATAGACAAAACAGGCCATGCAATATATCCTATATATAACAGTTTAGTATGTGGCCATTAAGGGAGACAATAAGAACAATATTACAGTCCATGGAATATTTACATAGCATGCAAATTATAATTTTATCCTTTCCACTGCAATTTTAAGGGAAAATATTTCAATAGCTTGTCCTCTCCATCACCTCTGAAACTTCAGACAGTGTTTAAAATAACTGCTTATTTACTGAAATAGAAAGGCAGCTACTCTCAGGAACCTGGTCTTGTGCCAATCTCATCACTACATCTACAAAGACAGTTTTCAGATCATGGGGGAACAGGACATAGCACAACATATTGAGGCTATGAAGACCACCCTGTGCTTCAGAAAGGAGTTTACGAAGAGCACCAGTTCTCATCCTTATCAGCCTGGAACAGGCTCAAATCCCTAGAGATCCCATAGACTTCCTGCATAAAACACTAATACGATGTATGACAATAATAATAATAATAATAAACAAATACAAAGAATGAAGACAGAACAACAGTCACACTAATATGTATGTATGTGTAATCCTATACAGCATTGCCATACTCATTAATAATTTTGCTAAACAAAAGGCTAAACGATAAGATAAAAAGTAATAATTCAGCTACTGGATCATTTGATTACAATTTAAACTTAACAAAAACCAGACAGCTTAAACTATGGATGGTTGTTTTTTGGCTAATGCAATGCTAAGGTAATATATTATTTATTAAACAGGTTTTTATATAGCGCCAACAGATTACGAAGCACTTTACAATATTAACAATTAGCAACACTGGGTAATAACAGACAGACTGGGTGGGTAAGAGGGCCCTGTCCCAGGCTTACACTCTGTAGGACAGTGGGTTTGATACATAAGGGCAAGTGCTATATATCACACAATGGAGCCAGCCAGGGTGTATGGTAATAGTGCTCTGTATGATGCAGCCACACAGCGGTGTTAGTAACAGAGATGAGGGAATTTTAGAATAGAGAGAGTTTGCGGGTTTGTGTTAATAATGCATAAAAGAAAGGAAAAATGTGTTGTTAATATGGTAGATAAAGCTTAGGAAGGTTGAGGCATTTGATAAGCTTGTCGGAAGAGATGAGTTTTAAGTGAGCGCTTGAAAGTTTGTGGAGTAGTGGATAGTCTTAATGAGCGAGGAAGGTTATTGTATTATCCCCATTACTCTGAAACAAAACAAAAAGTATACATATGGATTTAATCAGCAACGGTGCACCTACCATCAGTATGAGAGAAGCCTTCAGCAGTCAGTTTCCACTGGACTACAATTCCCAGAATGCTCAGAAATAGCCACATACCAAGGACAACCCAGCTGAACCAGCAGAGGGAGTGTGAGGCTTCCAGGCGAAGTCGATCATACACATACTGCACCAGCAGCATCATCTCAACAAAATAATCTGCACACACAGTCATTATAGTGGCTCCGAATGTGGCAGTGGAAATCACAGTGAAGAGTTTCTGCCACTGAAGGTTCAATAGAGCAAAAAGCATAGCGGACCCCATCATGACCCCTACAGGAATCCAGGCGGTGGGAGGATGGTAGAACTGCTCCAAGCCTACCAGACAGGCAGTGGCCAGCAACAGTCCAAGAAGCAGACCGGTCATAAACAGACCCACACTGTGCACAAGCATCGTTACCAGCCCACATAGCAGTCCTATACCAAGGGCGATGCCTGCACTGAGCTCTAGACTCAGCTGTGTGTCCATGATGCGTTCTTTGTAACAAAGTAAAAAGATGACCGCTGATCCAGCCAGCAGGCCCGAAAGAAACATAATGGCTTTGAAACACCTGTAACCTGCAGAAAGATCAGATGGAAATCTTAGGTTACAATTGTGCAAGTCAGAAGATACAAGGTACACATCTTTATTATGTCTGTGGGGGATAAACGCTCAACTCAAAGAGGTAACTCATCTGGACTAAAGTTCTGTGTTATGAGATTGAGCACCAAAACCTTTAATGGGTACATGAAGGTCCAAGAGAACCTCGCTTCAAACTTAATTCCTTAACACACTGCGGAATCTGAGAAATATGGTGGAACCCTTACTAAGCTTTACATACACGGACACCACAAAGCTCCACACAACATTCAATCTATTCAAAAACCACACAATCCGCACACACCAACTAGGCTTATTTTATGCAAGGCTTAATAGGTTAGCAATAGAATTTTGCATTTGATTCTGTGGTAGAGATGGTCAGTGCGGACTAGCTCTAGATCAGATGATATTTTGGCCCAATTGGGGTTTTGAGCTTGACACGTCTGCTCTAGATGAACGTTTTTCCAGGAAAATCAGTCTAGCTGCTGTATGCAATATAGACTGTAGAGGGGAAATTTTATATTGTGGGAGTTCAATAAGAAGGGTATTACAGTAATCAATGTGGGAGATGATTAGTGCATGAATGAGAGTTTTAGTAGTATCTTGTGAGAGATATTTGCATATTCGGAACATGTTTTTTAGTTGTATATAACAGGATTTAGAAACAGATTGAATGTGGGGCACAAAGGACAGTTCAAAGTTAAGTGTAACACCTAGGCTTGGCGAGTGGGGAATATTTCAGCGTTGTCAACAGAAATAGAGGACCGGGTGGGTAGCTTTTGTTGGCGGGAGGAAATATTAATAGCTCTGTTTTTGAAAGATTAAGTTTAAGATGGCGGGAAGACATCCAGGATGAAATGGCAGAAAGATAGTAGGATGCTTTCAAGAATTTTTTTTGTGCAATCAAGGCATCAAATTAACTTCAAAATCAAATGTAAAACAGTGTCAATGACTTTCTATCTTCATAGCTGCACTTGCTTTTGGGAGCATGTGATTGCACAATCCCAGATGACACACTACACAAACCATAGCATCACTCAGACCCAGCGTTTCTGACATCACACTCTATGCTCTTCCTGTGAGTGACTGACTGGCTAAAGAATGGTACACTTATACATACATATATCCTTCTATCTATCTATCTATCTATATATTTATAATTTCTATTTTTTACAGATATAAAATAGAAATAATAGAAAAACACTACATAAAAAGATGAAAGCCTGGCAGTTCTTTCTTTCATGCTTTCTTCATTTGGTTTACTGAGCGAATTGTAGAAACAAACAATAATCTCCCTCCACTCCTCTACTATATGATTACTTGGACACTGATCCCCTCCTTTGATTTTCATTGCCATGGCAGCATATATATAACTAAACAAATACTACCACAAAGATATTTTCCAGTACTTAAAAATAACTAACTAAGGAAATACTCTATTCTTACAATCTATTACTTCATACATTTTCACTTACCAAAAAAAGTATACACAAGCCCAAAGAGGCAACATAAGGAGCAAGCCACTGTTGGAACCACATCATAATGTCTTCCATTTTCCAGACTACATAAGTCCATGGAAGGATCTTCTTGCCCAGTGTCCACATTTTGATTATTGAAGTGCTGCAAAATGTCAGGCAAGACAAAAGGCGACAAATCAAACGCCATCACTGGATGCTGACCTTAAGCTAAGGTGAAGCGTGCCCATTCATGAGAGCCCTGCATGAAGACAGAGAAAGCAGTTTATAAATCATTTTTCTAATAACATTTGAGTATGACGGATCCTCATATAGGGCCGGATCCAGGACTACATTCGTCTTCCACAGAGGGACGTAATTCAATAAACAGCAGCTACTGCGCATGCGTAGTAGCTATTGTACGTAATCTGCGTATAGATTCGATACGTCTTTTAGACCGCATATACGCAATCTACGTATCGAAACGATACGGCCCCTATTTAAAATAGAGAAAGCCAAAAAGTAACTTTCAGCTGTCACTAATTTGCAAAGCGGCCCATCGGACCAGACACCGTACCCGCATGAAGACATATGTGTATGAACAATTGTTGCATCCAATCCATGACTGTGTCCATCTTGGTTAACTTTACAATCAAAAGAGATTCCATCATGTTAACAAAGTTTGTCTTTTTATGAATTATGAAACTCTGGGAACATTAGACAGGTGAGTTGAGATTTTTATATAGCACCAGCAGATTAAGTGGCGCTTTACAATTTTACCAATCATTATAACAAGACTGGGTTATAACAGACAGACTGGGTGGGTAATAACATGATTAAACTGTATAATACATCTGAAGCACAAATTATTAAAATCGGGGACCATTAAAGACTCCTACTAGTTACAGACTGCTACCAACTAAATTTTATTATCTTTATACAAACACTGGTGGAGTAGAAGGTAACAGCTGGGAATCCCAACCATTCCTGTGTGTGCAGGCTGAGCCCTTCCAGCTCAACATCTGGTGTACACATAGTACCAGTGGGCATCCCCCAGCATGAAATGTGAGAACCTGAAACACTATACATACTAGAGAGTAGCACTTCTGTGCTCCATATGTTGATCATTCTGGGATGTGTTATTCAGAGACTAGGACTCCCCACATTAGGAATACAAATAGGATACGTATCTTATAGATTTAAAAATAAATAAATATGGGGAATAAAACAAAACCAGGCAATTATCTGCCTGGAACAGGTAAAAGTATTGAAGGTCATTCTTTGTAAAGTAAAAGTTACCTTGAAACAGTATCCCCTAAAAAAGTCTAGCAAGACAGCCTTCAGTCACAAGACTCTGTAGTGAATGGCTGATGTCATCTTGGTCAGCATTACTGGAACATGCATTATGCTGGCAGTTAATATACTCTTGCATAGACATCAAGAATACACTCTAAGCCTTGCATTGATGGATAATTGCTGCCATTCTGATAAAGCGCTACACAGGGTGGCACAATATGCCACCCCCGTTTTCCTTTAAAAGGTTCCTAATAGGCCGCTGGGACAAATCTTGAAATACCCAAGGCTAACATTTGCCAGCTAGACCATGTAGAAAAACCACAATTATTATTATTATCATTTATTTATAAGGCGCCACAAGGCGTCCGCAGCGACGTACAAAATACAACAACAAAATACAGTACAGACATACAGGGTAGTGATGGACAGCATAGTACATAACAAAATACAATATAAATATAAAAATAACACAAAAATAGCAAGCACAGACAGCAAGGTAAAATGCAAGGTGTCAAGCTTGACATATCAGAGAGGAGGGGATAGAGCGCAGTGAGAGGTTGAGTGAGAGCCACCAGGTGGGCATGGGGTAAAATGGTAGCAGATGAGGACAAGAGGGTATGAAGGGAAGGGGGAGTGGTGGAGGAGGGAACAACACTAGGATGGAGGGCTCTGCTCACGTGAGCTAACACACTAAGTTGAATGAATGTACAGAAGACATAAAGAGGGGGAAAGAAGTGGACTGCTGGTGTGAGTGGAGGAGAGGGGGAAGGAAGAAGGGATAGATGTAGGATGCAGTTAGGATGTTAAGTGGAGGAGTGGTAGGCTAGCCTGAACAGGTTTATTTTGAGTGAGCGCTTGAAGACCATCTGCAATGTGGGGTAGAGTCTGATTGAAGAAGGGAGGTCATTCCAGTGCAGAGGTGTAGCAGGGGAGGAGTTCTGGACATGGGCTTGAGATGTGGTGATCAGTAGGGAGGTAAGACAGCGGTGGTAATCAGAAAGGAGAGGGCGCAAAAGGGTGTGCATGGAGATGAGGGAACAGAGGTAGGAGCAGTGGATGAAGTTAGGAGACAAAAGGGAGAAGAGATATAGGTCAGTAGATGGAGGGGGATTAGGGTCTAGATTAAATATTTAGAGAATGGAAGATAAGGGAATGCTTGAAAGAGGAACGGAAGATACCAGATGAGAGGGAAAGGTTGAAAAGGTGGGCTAGATGGGAGCAGGCAGTGGGTGAGAGGTGTTTGATAAGGTGTGAGGGAATGGGTTCTCTGGGCCGGTTGAGGGTGGTGAGGATATTATTAGGGAGTGAATTTCGTTGCTTGACGTAGGATGGGAAGAAGAAAGCTCATGATGGTTGGGTGGAGAGTTGGAGAGGGATGAAGGAAGTTGGGTGGAGGAGAAGTTATTTCTGATAGATATGATTTTGGATTAGAAGTAGGAGGTAAAGTTGGGAGCATAGATAGAGGGTGGGATGGAAGGCGGGGAGAGGAGAGTGTTGCAAAAGAGGTGGCAAAGAGGCGACGGGTTGGATCCTTGGGAGATGATGAGATTTAAAGAAAATTTGCTTGGCTTGGGAAATCAAAATGATTCAGCAAATACATTTCTTTATCATTTTTGCACTAATTTATATCATAATAAACTGGTTGTTCAAATAGAGATGTATTAATGGATCCCGATTTACATATATGTTACAAAATATTCCATACACTATCACTTGTGGCAAAAACTATATTCATTTTAAAAACAAGTTGGGTAAAAAAAAATTATTATTTTTTTTTTTAAAGAGAAACAAAATAATGGAAATTACGGTATAAATGTCATATCAAGTAATATCAGAAGCTACAGAAGAGTTATCAAATCTATGCTTCACTAAAATGTAATAACCATATAGAACTCAAATCGCACATCCATAAGGAACCATAAACCTTTTCACAAATGGGTTCA
>WWET01000292.1:113596-133414 GCA_011038615.1 Limnodynastes dumerilii
GGAAATACATATGCCAGCCTCACATCCCATGGTACTGACAAAGCATCCACTGCTAGTGCCTGACTGTCCCTGTACTGGGAAAAATACCTTTGAACTCTTTTGTTGCTTTTTGACGCCATCAGATCTATTTGAGGGGTACCCCACCTCCGAGTGATCTCCCTGAAGACCTGGTCGTTTAGTTGCCATTCTCCTGGATAAAAGTCCTTCCTGCTTAGAAAGTCGGCTGTCACGTTTTCCTTCCCTGCTATATATACTGCTTTGAGGTCTATCAGAATTTTTTTGTGCCCACATCATTAGGAGCTTTGTTTCTACAACAAGTGGCTTGCTTCTTGTGCCCCCTTGCTTGTTCACGTGAAACACCACCGCTTTGTTGTCGGACTGGAGTAGCACCGATTTCCCTGCTACTTGTTGTTGCAACCTTCTCAGGGCTTTTAGCACTGACTTCATTTCTTTTACGTTTGAATGAAGTCTCCTTTTTTTTGTGGACCAAGTACCTTGTACTAGTGACGACCCGCACACAGCTCCCCAACCTTTGTCGCTTGCATCGGTTGTAACGACCACCGGGTTGACTGGTGCAAAAGACTTGCCCGTTTGTAACCTGCGTGCACTTGTCCACCATTCGAGGCTTTTCCTTGCCTCTTGTGATATACAGATTTTCTGACTCAAGTTCTTTTGGTTCTTGTCCCATTGAAGTAGGTAGCAGAGTTTTAAGGGTCTCAGGTAACTCCTTGCCCAAGGTACTAACTCTAATGCTGCTGACATGAGTCCTAGCATCTTTAAGCATTCTCCTGCTGTCGTGTCGTGCTGATGCGACAATACTTCTGCTGTTGTCAGAATCTTTTCTATCCTTTCTTGTGAAAGAGACACAGTCATCTTGATGGTGTCTATCATGACTCCTAGGTACTTGATGCGTGTCTCTGGTTGTAAGTGACTTTTCTTTTCGTTTACCAACCATCCAAAACTTTTTAAGGTTTTTACTACCTTTTGTGTATGATCCATGCTTTGTAGCTTTGACGATGCTGCAATTAGGATATCGTCCAGGTAAGGCCAGAGTGCTATCCCTTCTAGTCTTAGATGTTCTATGACTATTACCAGAACCTTTGAAAAAGTCCTTGGCGAGGTTGCCAGCCCGAATGGTAACGCTGTGAACTGGTAATGATTGCCGAACACTTTGAAACGTAGGTACTTCTGATGTTGATATGCAATGGGTACGTGTAAGTAGGCGTCTTTTAAGTCCACCGAAGTTAAGAACATTCCTTCTTCTAGATTCATTAAGACTGACCTCACCGATTCCATCCTGAATTTCTTTAGATGAATATGTTTGTTGAGGTTTCTTAAATCTAGGATGGTCCGAAAACCGGCTGTTGCCTTTTGTATTACGAAGAAGCGGGAGTAAAATCCTTGGTGGCATTGCTGTTTTAGCACCTCCACCACCACCTGCTGTTGTAACATCTCCTGCAGGCTGCTTCTTAACGCACAGGCTTCTTCCGGCTGCCTTGGAGTTAGTGACTCTACAAAAAATGCCTCTGGATGATCCATCAGTTCTATCTTGTACCCTTCTCTTATTATTTCTAGTACCCACTTGTCTGATGTTGAACTTTCCCAGATGTTGAGGAATCTCGACAATCTGCCTCCTACTAGTTCTTCGGGGCTGGCATTTCTGGCATCATTGGGCAAGGTTCTTGAGGGTTGACTTTGTCTCTGCCTCTTTGTGAGCGAAAATTATACCTTGAGGAAAAGGATTGTCCCCTCCTATATCCTCTTCCGGGCCTGTATGTTCTTGCCTCCTTATAGTCCATAAATGCTCCTCTGGACTGCTTATTTTGAAAAGGCTTTTTTGGCCTTTCTTGAGGCAGCCATGACGACTTGCCTCCTGACACCTTAGAAATGATGTCATCCAGGTTCTTCCCGAAGAACTCACCTTGGAAAGGAAGTGTCAGCAATTTGTTCTTGGAGTGAGCATCTGCCAGCCATGGTCTGAGCCATAAGGCTCTCCTTACTACCGTTGCTGTGGCCCCAGCCTTTGCTGCCAGCTTAAAAGAATCCACCGATGCTTCACATAAGAATTCGATGGCTAGTTGCATTCTCTGGACCTGTTTACCAAGTCCACCCTTCTTACAGCATCCAAGATGTCGCTTTCTAGCGAATTACCCCAGCTTCTCAGGACTCTTGCTGTGATCGCCATTGCTGCTGCCGGTCTCAGTGCTGCCCCTGCCAAAAAATGTTGTTTTTTTAAGTCCAATTTCCATTTTCTTATCCATGGGGTCTCTAAAGCTCCTCCCTCTACATTACTATGTAAAATCACATAGGAGGAGGAGCCTCCTGGACCTGCAAGAGAGATTCACAGACAGCTGATGCACAGGGAGGGCTTGTTTTTATGAAGTTCTCACTGGCATCTGCATACCCTCCAGCATGACCCATTCCATTAGTTACAAAATACTCTGCTCCTCAGTTTTCAACTGTCAGTTATTACGGTAACCACCTTTGTTGAAAAGGCGAATAGTTTTTTTTTTAAAATATCAGTTAATCCATTTAAACTAGGTGAGTGACAGTTGGAAGCTCAGGAGCGGATTACATTGTACCTAACGGAATGGGTCATGTTGGAGGGTCTGCATCTGTGCAGCCTGGTACAACCCTCCAGAAAGCATCAGTGATTGAAGACTGGTGACAGGAACTCATCTGACTCCTTACACTGGTACCTTTTTCTGGAGAGCTGAGAGCTGGAAAGCTAAGGTGAATACTGGTGGCGGGAACCCCTCTTACTCTGGGCTTGAGACAAAATACCCCCACTTCTCCAACCACAGCAGCATGGATCCAAAACCGGATCAACGCTGTATCGCGAGTCCCGTGTGTGTGAGGGAAAACCACTGGATAGACTGTGATCAGTTTATCCTTCCTTAAATTGTCCACGCTGTGTGAAAGTCTAGACAGGGCGTAAGGGATGAAAAACGCCATTTTACAATTAACCGACCTCCCACCTTTCTGCCCAGCTCCATCATCAGAAACACTTCCAGTACTTAAGTCTGAATCAGGAGGATCTGTACGTTGAAAAGGCGAATAGTAAGGGATGAAAAACGCCATTTTACAATTAACCGACCTCCCACCTTTCTGCCCAGCTCCATCATCAGAAACACTTCCAGTACTGAAGTCTGAATCAGGAGGATCTGTACTTCAAGTGTAAAATGTGAGCATGTGCACACGCAAAATGTCTGGATTTGGTTCCAAGTTTTGAGCAACCATTAATGCGTAACAATTCTATCAGTACTTTTTCCATAATTTATATAATATATACTATGACGTCCAATAGCAAAAATGTACCACACCATGGAACATATTCAATGGTTGGCAAACCACATGGGGTCAAATAGCGTTCTATGCGCACTTTTCATCTCCACACACAAATGAACGCTGCCCTTTGTGTGTGAGTGGCAAATCATTTAAAAATTAAATTAAATTTTTGAAGACTTGTGAACATTAGAACAAAGTCTCGCATTACAGAATAAGCACAATTAGAAAACGATGATCTACAATTGTGCTATTCATATTCTACACAATATAATGCTGTGTTTCAAACGATCTACCCTGGGAGGCAATAAAACCATTGTGAATTATTGCCATTTTAAACGTGAAGGGAATCCCTTGTCTGTTGGCTGTCACTGGGTAGAATATTAGAGGCGGAAGAATATGCCTAAAATGATATTATAATGCGTGAGTTAGATTGATGTTTATTCATAACTAGGTCATGCTCACGTCTTACATTCCAGAAAGAGAGAAAGCACTAATTGTGTGCCCCTCAGCCACACACACTCCCACTTTCTTCAGGCCACCCAGAACCCCAATTCAGAGGCTTGGAAGTGTTCAGCACTAACCCGATGGCCATAGCTGAATGTCAGATATGTGCTGAAAAGGCTGTCAGTTCCATCAGCTATTAGCTATGAGGGGCTCTTATTAGGGATGACAGTCAACTTCTTTAAATCTTTGAGTGCTCACACAGGGAGAATGCCATGAAGTAGAAGCAATCTTGCGATAAGGGTTAACAGAGAGATTATCTCAGCTGCATAGAGACTGGAATAGAGGGAATGCCCGCATTTTTCAAACTATGGCTGACCAATGGCGGCATCTGCTCGTCCAAATATATTCTGTGCTCAATCTGTTATTCTCTTATACGTTTAACTGTCTGATCTGATGTCTGCTAGAAAATAGACCTGCTGTGAGTGTGCAATTTCTGTAGAAAGCAGAACAGTTTACAATTTGCATTGACATGCTAATCAGCTGTGGCAAGACTGGAGCAGGAGGGGGCCTCACACACACAATTCATTTATAAAGAAAAATACTGTGAAACACAATTAAAGGAATGAACTATACATTTAACTTACTTTGCAGCATCAAAGTTCTATTATGAGTTAGAAATATACAGAATATGACATTTAATAGTATGGTTACCAGCACCTTACTTTCTTTTATGTCTCTAAAAAGTAAAAAAAAAAAAAAGTAAAAAACCATGGAAATTTTTGGTGTGTCATTTATACCACGTTCAGATTGCCCAAGCTGAAAAAGCTTTGGTTTTTAGCCAGGGTGTAGAGTTGGGGAAATTTTTGGGGCTGTTAAAAATGGAACGTTCAGATTGAGCTGAAAGCACCGGCTTTTTTGATGAAAAAAAACGGCTTTTTAACTCAGTCTGAACGCGCTACTGAAAGCCAGTGTTCAGAGCCGACTAAAACCCTTTTTTTTTTTAGCCGGCTCTGAACACCTTTCAGTAGCCGGCTTTTTGTAAATGGATCGTTCAGATTGAGTTTAGAAGCCGGCCTTTTTACTACTTTTTTCAAAAAAGCCAGTGTTTTGAGGCAATCTGAACGGGGTATTATTTAAATGACATAAAACACAAAGGGAAGGATGCTTGGAAGCTATATTTTGGTTATATATCGAGACTTGTATGGGCAGATTAAGACCTCTGGCCGCCCGCGATTTTACACTTGCCTTGAGCGTAAAAGTGCCCATTAGTACTTACTGCGCATGCGGACAGCAGATGTTACACAAAGTAACTCTGAGCATATGGGCCTTGAGCGTAATAGCTTCGTAACAACACACGAAGGGGCGGGCCAGCCATAAGACACCAGTAATTACACTTCGGGGGCGGGGTAATGCATTTAAATCATACAATATGGGTGTGTATAACTACGCAGGGAGACTACGGATGCCAGCAGCTACGCTCTGAAAAGTTAGGGCAGGGTTTGGCTGGAGTAAAACGGCAAAAGTAAGTACAAGCAAGGGGAGTGTCTTGGGGCGTGTTTCGTAAGCACGCTGGCGTAAATACGCTACGCACAAGGGCGTATTATTTGCGTAGGTCCGGATCAGGCCCGTACTGTATAAAAGCTCTGTACTTTGTCAAAGAAAACAACTACAGGCACAAAAGTAACGAGATTATGAACGTGGGAGATCAAAACAGGTATTGTCATACAGCTATATGCTTAATTCATGTACGAGACGTGGGTGCAGCAAAGTTTGAATGACTAGCAACAGGAAAGAATGATGGAGGAGGATCAATGGCATGGTGGAAAGATACACCAAACAGACAGCTGGGCATTTGATCAAGCAATAACAAATGCACATTACAAATGCATGTATAGACAAGGACACTCTACATGTAGTAGCCCTAACGGCTTAAGAGGGAGTTAGTAGGAAGTATGACAGCAATGCAAAAGCGGAGCCACAATTTGTCAGTAATGCGGGGAATAGACAGGGCAGTACATAGGAAGTAATGTGAACACTCACTATCCCATGCCAAGCCTTTTTACCAGCTGCTGTCATTCCCACGCTAACATAGGGATCAGATGCAGCCAAAACCAAGTCTGGCACCAGTTAATAATTCTATGGCCAGCAAATTACCAGTCTGATATGGGAAGCACATTTTATTGCCAGGTGGGACAAGAACCCACATTTCTTTTAGGATAGTAATGATCAGACTTTCCATCATAAATAGAGGGGTCAAGTGCAATGTAACAAATGTGACCTTCCAACTTAACTCTTCCAATGTCCAATATCTGGCTTCTCCAAGCAAACTGCTTAAAAACGCAAATTACAAACAGTATATTATAAGAACATAGCTGTATAATACGAATAATTATGCTTACTTGCATCATTCTTCTGCTAGAGGCTCCAGGCTTTACATACAAGCAGGCTTCCTTTTAGCAGAGGTTGAGGAGCAGATCTCATTTTGGGTTGGATCAATGGGCCCTCTGTTTTGGCAAGGTCTTACTCCCAAACTAAAAAGTACCAGCCCTCCCCTACTCTGGATACTAGTTACAGGATAAGGGAGCTAGAAAGCTACATCAGAGTTCAAGGGAAGTGCTGATTAGCAAATGAGCACGTGGTGCTTTTATGTGCAGATTCATAACAGATTGGAATTGTATTAGTAATGGTGATGAGATAACCTGACAGATCATGCAATTGGTCTGTGTTGTTACCTGTTTGATGGCTGTTGTGGCCATTCCAGATGATTAATAAGGCTGGCTACACACTACTTGATAATAGGGAGATCACCCATGTAGTGTGTAGTGGCAACGGACTTGCAGAAACAGACCAGAAACCCTCAAAACTGATTATCTGATCATTCAGAACTCCTGACCCACCAAGGCCACAATGTGACCGGAGTTTGTAGGGCGTTAGTGTGTGGGGATTCCTTATAATCTGCCCACATTTCATCCAATATTTTATGATGTAACGTTGAAAGAGAAGCAATTATTGACGAGTGTGAGGGGAGACACCATTTTTCCCCAAAGGTGTTATATGACAAAGTAAAATGCCATAAGATGCACAATAAGACAAATGGTTGCTTAATGATTATGGACCAGATCCAGACTTGCAAAGTGTGTAAGTAGGGTGACTTGAGTGGAGGGCGGATGTGCCCTTTAGATGTCCCGTGAGTTTTGCGCATGTAACTTCTATTGTTCCATATGACAGATAATCCATAGTAAGGGGCTGTGCTTCCCCTCTGCCCGCCAAGGTGGCATGCAATATGAAGAAGTGCTTCCAAATGCGTCACTTACCAAATGGGGGTATTTTCCCATCCTAGTGATTACAAAATGCCCCTTTGCAATAAAACTGCAAGAAGTCCCAGGAATTTACATAGTTCTAACCAAATTATTTGAGTACATGTATTGCTTTAACTTACTAATTACTGGGATTGAGTGGCATGTAAACATCAGATGGCTGCACTTGTGGCATCAGCATGTATAACACTGCATACCCCATGCCTAACATTTGCACTTAATGTATTTTTTTCATTTAAAAGCATTTTACTTATTAGAAATAAAATTATGCAAATAATTTTTCTTTTAGTGCAACTGTAATACACAGCAAGCCCTGTTATGTCTGTTAAATCGACAGAATTTAAGTGTTGGACTTGTAATCTACCATTAACATTTGTACAACAGCCCCCCTCCCATCGAAAAAAAGAAATATATATCCATTTCCAAAGCCACTGAGCTCAGACAGAGCTGTGATATAAATACTACACTGTTGGTTAGACAACAAATTAAGAGTAACAGCATCAGTTAGATATGCTTGACCAAACTAGAAAAGAGGCAATATTTCTCTGCATTTGCAGGTGGCATGTGTGAGATAGTTATTTAGTTATTACATTTTTAGGGCACCATTCCCCTACATGTAAGTTATTATATAAATGCTCAAGAACTAATGTCATACTTTGCGTGTATTTGTGACATGGAATTTTTACCATCATGAAAGTAGAAGCCTTTGGGGCCTCATGCTATGTGGTAAGCTGTATTTAGTGCTGCAAGAGACAGGTAAATGAGGAGATAATATTTCACCAATGAGAAGAATGTACTCCATCCCAAATAAACAGACACGTGCCATCATCTCCCTCCCCTTCTACTAATACTGTCAGCTCTTACCAGGCTACTGGTGGGATTCACTTTAGCTTCGTTCAATGCAAAGTATATCCAAAAGGTGCAAGTGCCACATGCAAAAACATGCAAATACAACATATGCTGACTTGAGCTAGAGCGAGGAGCTGTAGTGTGCATGTCTAGTAAATACTATAGCGTGGTTTCTCAGTTGAATGAAATAGGCTAAGTTTTCATAGTAAAGTCTCAATATGATTGGCCACTGGCCAGAAAAAGTACATTTATATTTTCCATTCAAACCTTTATAACGTTATGTATATTCAGAAGAGACAAAACGGTGTCTACAAGATAGTGGACACACAGAAGTCTATTGTGGATTTTAGTGTGTATGTTTTTTCAATACACAGACTGCATCAGAGATTGTAGTATTATTAGACTATTATAAATATTAAATCAAACAAATTACATCCCTATGCTACAAGATGCACAAGCTTGAAATACTATGTGATAGGAGATCAGGGTTTCCAACACATATAATATTTGACAATAAAAAAACATTTTATAACTTTTACTATAATAAATAAAACACTTATTCACTTTCCAATAAATATCAACAGGACAAGTTCATGCAACAATTTAATTGAACCAACAGCACTACTGGTCCTGATTGCAGCTAATGGGTTAATATACAGCCCAGCAGGCTTAGTACATGAATGATTTCTTTACCAGATCACTGCAGAACGATGGAAGATGATCACCAAGCAGCAAGTTGTCACTTCCTCCGGCAGACAGGGATCAGAGAGAGGGAAGGGGGGTGGGGAGTGGTCGCTGGAGAATTTTTAATGCAACTCTTCTTTAATATTGAGAGTTCTTCATTAGACACCGGGGAGTCCTCCAAATCACAGGAGAGATGTAGGCGGGAAGATGCGCAGCAAATGAGAGAGCGGGGTCCCAACCCGGCGCTAGACATCCCCAGCCTCCCAGTCCATATCCACTGTGACTGACCACATTCAAACTCCCCTCAGTCCCCACAACAGCTGAAAGGTGACGTCAACCGGTCCCGGCCGCACCATTCCAGCGTGAGGGAGATCACGGAGTACATAAAGGAAAACAGGGGAGGTGACATAGTTATGGATGCATTGAATGGGACGTTAATGAGGTGTTCGTTCCCATTAGAAAGTATACATGGTGTGTGCGGATAAATAGAATTACTAGAAATAATTTAATCCCCCCCCCTGTGTGGGAAAAGTGGTCTGGTCCAGAGTTAATTGTAACATTGTCTGTGTGGATAATGAGGTGACTTGTCCCAGGACGTTGTAGGGATGTGTAGCTCATGCTACACAGTGACTTTACGCTGATACCCAAGAAACTAGTTTCATTACACGGAATTTTTAATGAGCACGATGAATTTTAGGACAATTATTTATATCTGGTGAGCTGGTCACAGAAAGTTCAAAGGTCAGCTCAGACAAGGCAGGAAATCTTAATAAGCAGAGCTGGCACCTAGCAATTTGTGGGAGCTGTTACTCCTTTAGGAAATTACCTACCACAAATGCATAGTGGGTCATTTCCGCAATCTGCGTAAGGAAGCACTATGGCACTCTTAAGTTCTTGAGGAGCTGGACGGGTGAGTTAGGTGCGGATATGGCTGTGAACACGGTACTGAATTCACACAAAAAAACATCCAGATATACACTAGAGACACGAAAAAATTTGGAAACAATATTAAATGCAAAGAAAACGTCCCACAAAAACGAAATACACAATACACACACATTTTGCTATACACACACTAAATTTACACAGACACCCAGATTTACACTAGAGACACGAAAAGCTGGAAACCATAATAAATATGTGTAAAACATTTAATTTATTCGATATGGTTTTTGGCTTTTTTTGTGTGAATCTGATTGTTTTTGTGTACATTAGGTGTGTATATGGAAAAGTGTGTGTGTATCTGGCTTTCGGGAGATTTGTTCTATGCATCTACTATGGTTTCTGGGTTTTTCCATACATTTATTATGGTTTCCGTTTTTTTCAATACATTTAATATGTTTCCGGCTTTTACCCACACTCTACAAATTTTAATTTATATAAGAAGGGAGATATTAAAGCTAATTTTTACAATGCAAGGTTTCATTTTTTCCAGGAACATTGCATTGTGCAGTGGAACTTTTCTCATATTTAACTCATAAATAAATAATATTAGTTTTTTTCATGCACATTTTTCTTTTACTTATTTTGCTTCATTTAAATCCTTCATCTATAAAACAGCAATTTTGGAATATAAGGTATAACAGCATAAGTAAAGCTGGTCACAAACAAGCCAGATTTTTGTTCACATCACGGAGCAGAGCCGTTTCTAGACCTAGCAGAGCCCAGGGCGTGAATAAAATTCTAGCGTCCCCTTCCACCCCCAAAAAGTATGCTCACAGCCATAGACTTCTATCCCTTTTATGTGTATCCAGCCTCCAATACTGCCCCTTCTGTATATCCAGCCTCCATTTATGCCCCCATTGTGTCCAGCCTCCATTTATGCTCCTATTGTATCCTGTCTCCATTTGTGCTATTATTGTGTTCAGAAATCATTTGTGCACAGCCTCCATTTGTACCCTTGTCTCCCCTAAGCTTCCTCAGTCTATACCCATCTTTTCCCATACACACACACACACACACACTTCATATGACAAGAGCTCAGAGTAAAAATACCCAGTACCTCTTGTGCATTAGATATATATGTTCTCAAAAAGTTGATCCCTCCAGCTCCTCCAAATTCCCCCAATCCCCTCATTGTGCATAATATATTCACTCTAGCTCCTCCTCATTAACCCAATCTTATATACAATATATTCACCCAAGCTCCTACTCACTTCTCCAAATCCCTTATTATATACACTATATTCACCCCAGCCCCTCCTCACTCCCCCAAATCCTTTATTATGTACACTATACCCACCCCAGCTCCTCCTCACTCCCCCAATCCACTCATTATGTACACTATCTTCACTCCAGCTCCTTCTCACCACCCCCAAACCCCTTATTATATACAAAATATTCACCCCAGCTCCTCACTTCTCCAGTCCCCTCATTATATAAACTATAGTCCCTCCTCAATCCCCAAGTCCCTCATTATGTTCACTATATTCACCCCAGCTCCTCCTCACTTCCCTAATCCCCTCATTATGTACACTATATTCACCCCAGCCCCTCCTCACTCCCCTAGTCCCCTAACTATATACACTATATTCACCCCAGCCCCTCCTCACTCCCCCAAGCTCCTACTTATATACACTATATTCACCCCAGCCCCTCCTCACTCCCCCAAGCCCCTAATTATATACATTATATTTACCCCAGCCCCTCGTCACTCCCCCAAGCCTCTCATTTTATACACTATATTAACCCCAGCTCCTCCTAAGTATACTTCTTGCATCCTTTAACTTTTTACATACCCTGTCTTATGTCTGTATTTACTCCTCTATCTACTTTCTGTCACAGCTCTTTTTCATCTTCATACCTCTCTTTCACTCCATTACATTCTTTTAGACCTCCTCCCTCTGCCTCTTCCCTCCTCTTCCTCCTGTTTCTGTGTACAGCCTCCGCGATGCAGGAAATTCTATTCACTGGAATCCTGTTAGCAAGGCCATTGGCTTGTCCCCATAGAGGGCCTGGGGAGGGTGCAGTTTCTATGGAGATGAGACACTGGAAGACGGCTCTACATTACACAGGAAGCTGAGCTGCACTGATAACCCCACAGAAGATAGCATGACTGCAGACAGGGACCCGGTCAGCACATCTCGAAGGAGATACCCTGCATGTACAGGCTCGCCCACCCCTAAAAACGTCCCTGGCAGGGAGTATCTGATAAAAGAGACAATTTCCCTTTTGGAAGAGATCAGATATAGGTGCAACACATTACTCGCTGCTGTGAACAATAATCGTGCTGTGTTGCTTGTTTCCCTGGCAACCCCCAAAACAACTCCATGCATTAAAAAATATCGTTAGCTTGGGTCCGATATCAGTCCGGAATTCTAATCGATAAGATAATTGGACCCAAGCATTTGAAGAAAGTTTTGTCAGTTTTTTCAAAATCAATTGTCAATACACACTACAGTGATTATTGTTCTGATCTGCAGATAATTGGATGACCCGACCAATCTCTGCTCTAGTGTGTGGTCATCTTAAGATGGGCAAGAAAATTATCTAACAAACAGCTATACCAAACTAGCATATGAGCACATTAGTGCCATGCAGGACAAGCATGAAAACATTGGGGTAGATCCAGAACTACGTTTTCATTACGTTTCCTGGCATAGCGTATTTGCTATGTGCTCCCCTTGTCACTCCTCTCAGCCGTACGTAGTTTTGCCGCGTTACGCTTTCCAAACCCTACCTTAACTTTTCCAATTGTAACTCCTGTTGGCCATAATGGCTGCACGTACTTACTCGCCTAAGCATGCCCCTACTGTACGATTTAAATGCCTCACCCCGCCTTTGAAGCGTAATTACCGGTGGCGTATGGCTGGCACGCCCCTTTGTTTGTAGTTACGCTGTACGATAGTAGTCTGGTACGTACATTCAGAGTTACGTGTCGTAACATCTGCCGCAGTACATGCAAAATAGCGTTTTTACGTCTCCGTCGAGCGTCAATATACTAGCGGACATTGTTCTGGATCTGGGCCATTATCTCAAACAAAGTACATATTTTTTCCAGCAGATGATTGTCTTGGCATCTGTACAGCGACTGGTTCATTTGTTTATTCCATTCCTGCCACACATCATCAACTACACAAAATACCAAAAATCCTGCGAGCATGTATAACGGTATATCCCATACTTGTGATTGTAATATTATAACAATTCTGTTGATGAGGAAAGTGTGTACAGCCACTATAAAGCAGACACCTTTTCAGCCCAGCTGTGATAACGCACATAAAGCATGGATTCCATGCTCTATCAGATATCTAACCACAGTTTATATTTTTCAAGAAACAACATATAAGCAAACTGCAAACAGATATTAATATTTTTGTGGTGTGACTGGTACATCTGGTAAGTTAGTACTCTGAGCCGTGTTCACTTAAGTGCCATAGCGCTACCTTATCTTACCGTGTGTAGTTTCCTTCTTCCCGCGCTCCCCGGCTAATCTAAATCCCTCCCCCCTCCTACTTCTATCTAAACACTCCCCGAGGCGGCGCTAGGCCGCCTCTTTCTAACTAAACTTCTCTGGTACATAGACTGCGTAAATGACCTATGCATGCGTAGTAGGTCATTTCACAAATCTACGCACCTAAGAAGCCGAAGCTTCTCAGGTGTGAATACGGCCCTCTGATATCATATTCTCAAGCTCCTTAACAGTATAGATCAGGAGTTCTCGACCACTGCTGGTACTTGGACCACTGTGAGGTGGTACTCAGGGCAACTGGGCATGAAGGTATGATACCAAATTGCCAAAGACATAATTAGATAAATGACACATATAGAAAATTAACTTTAAAGTCATCGCAAAGATATGTAAAGAACACCAAGTACCCTGTAAATATATATAAATATATATGGGTCGTGGGTATGTGTCTACATGATGTGCAAAATGGTACTTGACATGATTCCATAGTAGATAACTGGTACTCACCAAAAGAAGGGTGAGCACCGCCGGTATAGATGAATACATTTTGGTGTTATGATACTGCTTAGTAGAGCTTTGTATATTTGTGAGTAGGAGAATATATGTGAGGTCGTATAGAGATGATGAGTATGACAGGCGTTGCTGCTATCCACATGCCATACTGGAACATAATGCAGAATATCACAAACCCTTCTGCTAGACAGCTGGAGCTCTTCCACATGTCTAGGTTAGCTTCTTGATATTGGATACCTGTCAAACTGCTGTGACTGAGTTTCTGTATTACAGTATTATAAAAAAAATTCTATAACAGTTGGATGCTTAATCTATTTATATTGATGGCAGTTCCAAATACAATGGGTCTTTTGGTGAATAGAAAGACCCGGTGTAGATTTAGTAAGCTGTGAGAAAGGAAAAGTGGAGATGTTGCCCATATCAACCAGTCAGATTCTAGCTCTCACTTTCCTATTACATACTAGGGAATGTCAGCTAAAATCAGTTGGGTTGCTATGGGCAACATCTCCACATTTCCTTTCCTGCAGCTTAGTAAATATAGCCCCTAGAGGCTTGTGCAAAGATCAAATAAGTTATGTAGCCCTGCAATAAATCATATATTTTTTTAAACTATTCAATGATTTTGCTTATTCTACATTTGTCTATGAAATTCAACACTTTTCATGTATAGAATTCTGCCTCAGGAAACAAACATTACCCCCCCCAGCAAAATCATTCTTCTGTTACCTAAAATCAAACCTTAAAACTCTCTGCTAAGAGACCATCCAGCACATTGGGGTAGATCCAGACCTAAGTGCTTGTTACGTTTGTTAACATAGCGTATTTATGCTAACATAAACACTAGGCACTCCCCCGGGCATAGTGTACGTACCTTGGCTGTTTTACAGTTCCCAAACCCTACCTTAACTTTACACAGCGTTACTACTGATGCACGTATAGGCCTGACGTACCTAACTGCCTAAGCACGCCCGTACTCTACGAATTAAATGCCTCACCCCGCCCCCGAAGAGTAATTACGGGTGTCGTATAGTTGGCACGCCCCTTTGTGCGTTGTTACGCTGTTGATACATGACTGGGCCGCATGCTCTGAGTTACATGGCGTACATCTGCCTCACACACGCGCAGTAAATACTTATGTGCGATTTTACGTTAGCGGTTAGCGTAAAATCGCTCGCATACGTAGATCTGGATCTGTCCCATTATTACAAAAAAATGACAGTCCAGAGTGAGCCAGGATATTGCTCATTTTACAGTGTAGAAAAACATTTTTACATTTGCATTGCAACAGTATATTTAATGTATATAATATCATTGCATGCATGTAATAAAATATATTTAGGATTGCTGCTTAGTAAACCAAGAAGTTTCAAATGAAAAGTCACATGGTGTATTTGTGCTGAGATTGCATAAAGTCCAGTAACTTTGGATCAAAAGGGAATCTTAGATGTTAACATCTTTTATGGTCATTGTAAAGGGTCATATCCCCTGAATCATACTATAAACAGAGCGATTTCTGCAGTGTATCTCAGTCACGCTGAATACTATCTGAGCTTCCTGAAGTGTTGCATGAAGCAGCTCTTGTTTCTTTTAAGCCAGTGAGTGACAGATGGGATGGGAGTGGCAATGCGATGACAAGGAAACCTGGATGATATCCATAACACGTGAAAAAAAGGGGCCTTGGAAGAGGAAATATGGAGATCATTATTATAAGCAAACACTGCAGCAGTTAAAATATTCATCCACCCATCCTGTAATTATATCATTAAGCATCACATGCATTGTTCAAAGGTTTGGTTGAACTTTATCTGGTGGCACATAGAAAACACTTCTTGGACCTCCAAATCAACAGTCTTCTAAGAACAGAGGGTGATAGCGAGATATAAGTTTATTGTAAACACTGGAAGAGTGAAAATATTTGGACCCACTCTCTTGGGCAGAGCTAAGGGTTTGGGGGGAATGGATGTATCTTCACACAAATGATTTGAATTTATCTGCACACAAGAAATACTTATTAGAATACTTATACTAAAGCCAGTCTTCATGGATCTTCGGTAAACCTTCTCGGTGCTTTTTTCTGATTTTCTTTTTCTTGAGTGCCATTTCTCTGTCTGTGTACACTAAGGTTGTTCTCAGAAAAATAAAATAAAAACAACAAATAAACTAATTTAGTTGCTACATACAATAAAAACAGCTCAGTTATAAAAAAAAAAAAAATAACTCTAGTACCACTATTAAATGAAACCGCCATAGGAAAATAGAAACATAGAATGTGATGACAGATGAGAGCCATTGTGCCCATTTGGTGTGCCCAATTTTTTTTAACCATACTGGACCGTACTCAGATTGGACCTTGTTTAGACTTACTCATTCATTCCGTGCAGTACCCTCCGCTGTGAAATTTGTGATTCACAAGTCCACATGTAGGAGAGCAAAGCACTGAGGCCTACAAAGGCACGCCCCCAGTGCGGGGATTATGGTCAGCACGGAGCGCAGCATCGGTTGCCTCTGCTCCGTTGCGGATATGATGCTACGCATGCGCAGACTTCCGTACATAGAGTAGGAAGGTCTTCAGACCTAATGAATTATAAATACGATCCCCTGATCCTAGACGCTATTTGACCATCAACATAGTTTAACATTTAAGATATTTTTATATTCAACCCGAGGATGTGTAACTTGCTATGTTGTGTGAGCCTCTATCACCTCAGCTAAGAGGATATTCCACTTATCATTTACACTAAGAGTGAAGTCATTTTGCCTGGTGTGTATAGTAACAAAATGCTACATATTGTGCATGTAGAGTATTGCAAACTGCAAATATGTCTGCACTTCATTCTTGTGTTTTGTGATTGGCCGTCGTTCCAATCAAGGTCTATTTATGCTAGCACTCATACTTACTAGGTGGAAGACATACAAAAAATGTCATCTGCGTTTATTCAAACTCACATTGATATAGTTTACCATATAATTGGTACTGGTGAAGATAATATGAAACAGATATTACTGTGTCCTGTGACACTGTTTTCATCCCAAGCTGCAAACAATTGAATAAAGAAGAATCTGTAATCAAAACTCACTGTCTCATGTCCTATATAGGATTTTTAAGAATTGTGCTACTGCGCATGCGTAGTCAGTGTGACTATACAATGTACATAACATTTGGGGACAAGGATTTAAGACCGAACGTGGTGATTTAAGTAAAAGAAGGCGTGTCTGTCGCCTCTGAGAAAAGTGGGTGGAGCAAGGTTAAGATGAGGGTGCCGGGGTGCGGTTTGGGATCTCTGTGCGTATTTTCACTGCTTAAGAGGGAAAATACACACAAGTACTTAAGGTAGCCTATGGCATTCATAAGTGTGAATACAGTCCGTATTGTTTATGTGCACATGGGGCCAGATCCAGACCTAAGTATACTTTAAGTACGATCTCGTAGCGTATTTACACGATCGTAAGTAATGTGCTTGATTTACGACGACCAAACCCTACCTTAACTTTTCAAGGGTAATTACTGACATACGTAATGGATTCACATACGTAACAGCCCAACCCAACCCATACTGTACAATTTAAATGTCTCCCTCCGCCTACAAAGCGTAACTACGGGTGTCTTATGGATGATCCGCCCCTCCGTTCTTAGCTACGAGGAAGGTATGTACGATCAGAGTTACGGTGCCTTATACCTGCCGCGTGCATGCGCAGTACATACATAATGTCGCAATTACGCAAGCAGCAAGCGTAAATACGCTCTCGTACTGAACTCAGGATCTGGCCCATGGAGATTAAATACATTGGGCCAGATCCAGAACTACGTCCGTCTTCCATAGACGGACGTAGTTCAATAAACAGTAGCTACTGCGCATGCGTAGTAGCTATTGTACGTAATCTGCGTATCGATTCGATACGTAGATTGCGTGTATGCGGTCTATATATGCGGTATATGCGGCATATACGCAATCTACTTATCGAAACGAGTATTTACACGATCGTAAGTAATGTGCTTGATTTACGACGACCAAACCCTACCTTAACTTTTCAAGGGTAATTACTGACATACGTAAGGGATTTACAACGGCCCAGCCCGGCCCATACTGTACAATTTAAATGTCTTCCTCCGCCTACAAAGCGTAACTACGGGTGTCGTATGGATGACCCGCCCCTTCATTCGTAGTTACGAGGAAGATATGTACGATCAGAGTTACGGTGCCTTATATCTGCCGCGTACATGCGCAGTACATACATAATGTCGCAATTACGCAAGCAGCAAGCGTAAATACGCTCTTGTACTGAACTCAGGATCTGGCCCATGGAGATTAAATACATTGCAATTAAATGCAATTTGATTTCCTAAAAAGATGCACACATGGGAGCCCTGAGCATTATGCTATCTGAGATTGCAATTAGAGAGGTGTACAGACCATTTACAAAATCATCCACCTTTTGTCTCAGTAAAGTAAAGCAAATATTAGGTCATGATCATTATTCAGTAGAAGCATTGTTCCATTGTTATCTTAACTAAAGTGTAAGCTTTCCATAACTCTTTCAGAAACGTGGATGTGTGCTGTCAGTAGTATGATTGAATGCAGATTTGCAAAGAGCTTAGGTTTTCTTTCCTGAACTACTTAGTAAAACTTAATGAAATTCAATCATTCTAAAACACTAAAGAGTAACTCTTGTATCTTGAAAGGGTTAAGATATCATCCGCTAATTCTATAGCATATCACACCATTTTTTTTATCACCTTGTAAAGTCATTTGGAAAATGGGAAGTTTACGATTATATGCTTGTCTGTGTCAGACATAAATTGTAAATTAGGCATTTTCTTTACTTGTTAGAACAGACTTTATTTAATTTGTTTAGGTATTATTTTCTATTCTTTTATTCTAACAGCCATTTCAAGCACATATGCGACCAACCCTCTATTTATAGTGTATTAAAACAAAAAAAGTGAATTCGGGACATCACTAAAACCATTTGTTATAAGAACAATGTGTTCTAAGTCTCCTTCATGTGGAACAATGGTTACTTGTGTGTGAATCCACATACATTAATTCTTATATGTGGAATCTGTATTTGTTACATTGTTTCTCATAGATCCTTCCATAAACAAAGCTTTGCTCTACAAAGAATTGTGTGTTGTGTAGCAGCTGAGGGTCTTCTGTCTCCTCCACATAAGATCACTCATAAGGATGTACTATAGTAAAAAGGCATCTTATTTTTAATAATAATCCATGTTGCAATGTGAATGGTGCAAACAAATATCCTTTTTTTGCATTTACGCTAAGAAATATCACATCTCAACTCTAATTTTACATCTTTTATAAATGTATTTCTTTTGTGAATTTGGATGGATCTGAATATGGATATTTATTAAATAGAAATATAATATATATAAATATTTATTCAAATAAAAAGCATAAAATAGACACTTTCTGAATGTGTCTAGAAACAGAATGCATCTTGTTACCCTTTAATATATTCCTGCGGTGTTCTAAGAATCTTACACCTACTCCGTGGATAGTGCATCCCATACACATTTTCTCATATTTGCACAGTAGAAGATAGTCCACAAAATTGCTATTACAATTCATGAAAGATGTAATCATGAATTTATCTTTCTGATCTGTGAAAGAGATCTGTGTTCTTTTTTCTGGTGAATTTACAGGCTATTACAATGAGTCCTTCCACATGGGGAAAAGCCCACAGGCTTAGATAGTAGCCATGAATACAAAGTACCATTGGATTAATTATGTTTCTTCAGATAGCTATGGACAAAATCGTCCCTCAGATAATTCGCATTTCTAAAAATTACCATAGGATAATTCTTCAGAATTGGTTTGAGAGTATTATCTGAGAATATAGGATCTTAGTTGTTGGAGGTATACTAGTAGGCTAGTATTCAAAAGGAACCCGATGATATTTGTCACCCTACTGTGAATATTTTATTTATGGATGCATGATATGTTTAATAATAACGGGCCTGATCTAGACCCTTTTTGCCGATCTGCGCATGCGCCAGGCAGATGTTACCCGGCGTAATCAGTGTTTATTTGTGTGCAGGATCGGGCGTCCGTAACTACAGCATAGTTACAGAGGAAGGGGCGGGCGGAAGGAGGGAAATTAGGAAGGGAGGGCTGGATTAGGGTCTTACGATCATGTGGCCGGCGTAATTACACACTGTTACGCCAGCTAAAGTTAGAGTAGACTTCAGCTGGCGTAACAGTGTGTAATTACGCTGGCCACAGGGGGTGTGTCGGGGGGAGTGCACCAAAACAAACTACTTTTACAAACTACTTTTAAAAACAATATTGTAAATCT
>WWET01000292.1:155835-167491 GCA_011038615.1 Limnodynastes dumerilii
AGAACTACTGAGCATGCCCATAAATGACAAGGCATGCTTGCTCTAGTAGCACTACTATAGGCAGCATGCCTTGCCCCAAAACAATACAAAAAAACGCCACAAATGTCCCCCTATAATAATACATTTTAAAAGAATGTAAAGGCCCCGTCCCTAGTCCCTATCATTAAAAAAATTTGCACACATAGGTAAATAAAAAAACACGACATGTGCCCCTTAAAAAATAAAAATGTTAAAAAAAACGTGTCCCCTTCTTTAAAAAAAAAATAAAAAAGTGCCCACATAGTTTAAATTTTAAAAAAACAGCGCCATGTGCCCGTTTAAAAAAAAATGCCCAAAAAATGCCCACATAAATTAAGAATAAACATACTTACCTGCTCTGATGGGGGTCCAGTGTTGTAGCCTTTTAATCCGGGGGTGGCCTTGGCAAAATGAAAAACCCCAATACAGGCAACCAGCACGCCGGACATCCCGGCTCTAATGACAGGTCTATTTATGTCATTGGGGGGTATTTATGTCATTGGGGGGTATTTATACCCTTTGGGCACTGTAAGAATTATCAAGAGAACGAGAACTCTGATACTGAATGGTATAAATACCCCCCAATGACAGCATATAATTATAAATATAATAAATAAAAAATATATAAAAAATGTAAAAATAATACTATATAAATTAATTTAGAAGACCAATAGCACATAAAGAATTCCTTATTTTTTCTGTTTTTCTGTTTTTAAGATGTTTATTATAATTTTTTAATCAAAACATTTTTTTTTAATATTTATTCCTTAAGTAAATTGATTCAACTTCATAGACTCATTGGACCGTGTTTAGAGATCCGTTTTGATGTGGAGTTGCGTGCGTATTTTTAGGCACGTTTTAACTGCGCATGCGTAGTAAACTTTATTTACGTAAGTTACGTTGCATATACGCATGTAAGTGTTTTAGGCACGGACATGTGAATCGAGCTTGGGTACATCCGTACGGATGGGCGGCGTAGAAATACATGCTTGAAAATTTACATGAAAGTGGGTGGGGGAGGCATTTAAATGAACGCTTGAGGGCACGGCTTTACTGAATCGCACGCACGTTAGATATATACGTACGAAAGTACATACTTAAAGATCAGAGTGGTCTATGGAGGTGTATTTCTACGATTGCACGACCGGGAGAGGGGAGTGTCGTGGATGTTGGTGGGTGTTGCCTTGCTACGTGCGTGCGTATAATTGCGTACTCATAAAAAACGGATCTCTGAATACGGCCCATAGAGCCTAAAGGGAGCAAGCGTATTGAGATAAAAATACTTCAAAAATAAACTTTATGTGTCTTGATCGTACTTCTGTTTCTATAACAATGCAATGGATCATCAATGTATATATACACATACAGAATAAATAAATAAAATCATCTTCACGTCCAGAACCCTACCTTAACTTCTCCGCATGGATCTGAGCCCGTTCCGGACACAGAACTGTGCGGAACTGCTGTTCTCCGTCCCTGGTCCTGGATTAGGCATGTGGACGTGAAGGGCCGGCGTAACTGCCATTACCATCACACTGTCAATACTTTCTAATGTCCATACAGTTATTCACACACTACTCTCTTATGGCATACAATCACACACACACTGCCCGTACTTTCTAATGCCAATACAGTCGCGCACACACACACACACACACACTGACTCCCTCTCTGTTCTTTCTTACCTTTCAAATTAGTTCCTTTCTTTTCTTTAGTCTCTTCTTCTTATTTCTTATTTCTCCATCTTTTTCCTGTGTGTTCCGCTCCTCAGCTTCTTCTAGTTGTCTCTTCCTAATATGTGCTGGGCGTGACATCCGTGACGTCATTACGCCCAGCGCATTGTTGCCGAGGAACCAAGTTCACAATTCCCCACTGTTTAAAGGTCCGGTGTAGACCCGTGGACCAGGTGGGTACATAAGTCCCCGTTATGGTTGGCCGTGGGCTGCACAGAGGCGGCCCTAAAACCACAGATGGCGGAGCGGCTGGGGGGCACACGCCACCCTGCCCGTCTGCCCAGCCCGCCTCTGGCAGTGTGTATGAGGACCTCATTAAGTAGCTCAGGGCTAAAATCGTTAGTGTTAGTGTTCACCCTGTTTTAGACTGCCAGAACAGTCGAATTGGCAATCGTACCTGCGTGCACACTACCCTTATTTATCTGGCATTGTATCATCAATGATTGTGATTATTAGAATGTTCAAAAAAACTTAATGATCTGATGTAACCTATATATATTCAGATAGATAGATAAATAGACAGACATACATATATATTACCAAAGAAATGCAAACTGCAAGCTGACGTGATTTTATTCATACATATGAATTTCAATGAAAACAATTCCAGTTCTTCCCCATTCTAGCACAGCAAGTTAATTAAATCTGTTGAACATGTAAACATTGACCATTGTTAGTTTACCTTCCTATATTATACTAAAGTTTTGGTAATGCTGCTTGTAGTACAGTGAGAATACAATCACTGACTTGTGCAGTTACAGAAAATGAAGAGTTAGATCTGCCCTATCTGACATACCATTGTAGTTTTGTCACTGTCTGACTACTCCTTATCATGTGCTTGACTGCATCAGCAATGGAAAAGAACACAAAGCAACCACTGTTCTGCTGTTCTTGACCTAATAGAGAGCATGAGTTATGAAAATAACAAGTGTTTTATATTTATTATCCCTGTCACAGCCCTATTCTCTATTCTTCATTTATACATACTTTTAATGGAAGAGAATTATATTTTTTGCTTATGGCACTAAACACATTTGTCAAAGACATTGTCAATACCAATTATGGAGGATGTTATGAACTTGTTGGGATGTCATTTATTTAAGTTTGGAGAAATGCAATGACTTAAGCTGGCCATACACTGGGTCAGTTATCAGTCCCAGCAGGGGGGTGTCCTGATAAATGGGATGACTTCTCGGTTATCAGCACCATGCACTTCTCCTGCTAGGACTGGTAATCCTATCAGAAGAGGGAGGCACTTAAAGAATAGGGAAGCATACAGTAAACTAATTGGATCCCTTAAATAATCTGACATGGACTTCCGGTCTGGAAAGGCTGTATTTTATTTGAGCTCCGTTTGCAATTTGTGAGAACACCCTTATAATCTCCATCCAGAGTCCGGAGTTAATTGAGTGGCGGGAAACTCTTCTCTTTCCTGGAGTCATACCAGCATATAGGTCTAACGGTCAGAGGACAGGGACTGCAATAACCAGGCTGGTTCCTATAAATACTCCTTGGGACCACTCCTGGGGGGTACTTTAAGAGGGGGAGATCTCCTTACCCAGCTTTATATTGTGGCACTGGCTATTAGTTAAGCTGGATGGGGACTCCACGAGGAGCCGCTCGCCATCTTGGAGACAACCCTGAGGAACTGCTTCAAGTGCTAGAGCTGTGCAGGGACAGTGGGGGCTTTTCGGTGGGGGTAGCAGCTGTTACTTCAGAGAATCTGATCACTGTGTGAAGGTGAGCTGAGGCTTTATCGTGCAGGAGATAGGCGGGGGCCCCGTCCGCCATTTTGTGTGACTAAGCATTTTGAGAGCCTGGTGCCTTCCAGGGGAGCCTGGAAAAGAGAGTGGGGATCGGGAGGAAGTCTATAGTGAGGAACCACCTAATGTGGCTGGTGACCAGTGTCGTGTCACCAGCCCCTTAACGAACAATA
This sequence comes from Limnodynastes dumerilii, assembly GCA_011038615.1. Lineage (NCBI taxonomy): Eukaryota > Metazoa > Chordata > Amphibia > Anura > Limnodynastidae > Limnodynastes > Limnodynastes dumerilii. The sequence goes on from WWET01000292.1 coordinate 159,523, forward strand.
GTCTTTAAAGACCGCATGTAGAGAATCTACGTAACGAAACACTACGTAGATAGCGTAAAATAATTACTACGCATGCGTAGTAGCTACATTCTGTAAATGATGGATGTATGTACAAAACACGCAGTTGTGAATCCGGCCCATAATGTTCTTGCAGGTGAGTCATTAGAAACCCAGGGACCACTGTACACTCAGAGATAGGTGGATTGGTGACTGTGGGCTGTATTCACAGATCCATTTTTACGTGGAGTTGTGTGCATATTTTTAGTTTTAACTGCGCATGCATAGTAACTTTATTTACGTAAGTAACGTAGAATATACGCACGTATGTGCTTTAGGCACGGACAAGTGAATCGCACTTGGGGACATACGTACGGAGGGGCAGGGTTGAGTTACATACTTGAAAAGTTCAGTGAAAGAGGGTGGGGGGGGGGGCATCTAAATGAGCCTTAGATGGTGGAGTTAAATTGAATCTCACTTACGGCATGCATATACGCACGTATGTACACACGTAAAGTTAGAGGTACTCTATGGAGGCGTAAGTGTATGATTGCCGGGCTGTGATAGGGGAGTGTCAGGGGTGTTGGTGGGTGTTGGCTTGCTACATGCGTGCCTATAATTGTGGACTTTGAAAAAAATGCATCTCTGAATCCGGTCCTGTATATCTAGCTCATACAGATCACAATCTAGGGGCGTTGTGGTCATTTTTCATCAACGTTTGAACTATTCAATTATTGGGCAAAATATTGATCAGTAAGGTAGATTTGTCTTTCTCAAGGCTATGATTAATGGACAAAAATTCTCCTTATTGAATGTATATGCTCCAAATAGGTCAACTTCGTCTTTCTTAGATACCATCACATCTTTTCTATCACATGGGGGGTACGACAAACTTGATAGTGGGTAATGCATCCAGTGATTGATAGATCTCTCTCAGGCAATTTTAGGTGGTCATCACAATGGCAGTGTCACGAATCGCGGTGCAAAACACTGCACTTACCCGCTCCGTCCGGCCGCGGCTCTCCTCCGGCGGTCCCGTAGTCCAGCTTCACGGAGTCTGTCACTGGCACAGTGACAGTCTCCACTACTCACCACCTGGAGTCACGATCCTCTTCCTCCGGCGTCCCATGTGGAGTTCTGGCGCCAAGCGCCGCGAAGCTCCGGACTATGGGAGCCGCCATCTTGCTATACCCATGTGACTCTGAGCCACCAATGAATACTTACCTGCTCTGGTCCTCCAGCCAATCAGTGTGCAGGGCGCACTATTTAAACACTGACCACCTTTTCATCATTGCCAGAACAACTTGTTCACCCAAGGTGCCTGGTAACCTGTGTTCCTGGTTTATTCCTGTGATCCTGGTACTTCCTGATCCTGATCCAGTCCTGGTGCATTCCTGATCCTGATCCGGTCCTGGTGCATTCCTGATCCTGATCCAGTCCTGGTGCATTCCTGATCCTGATCCAGTCCTGGTGCATTCCTGATCCAGTCCTGGTGCATTCCTGATCCTGATCTAGCCCTGGTGCATTCCTGATCCTGATCCAGTCCTGATGCATTCCTGATCCTGAGCCAGCCCGGCGCAACTCTTCACGCCAGCCCGGCGCAACTCTGCATGCCAGTCCAACGCACCTGTCCTCTAACCTGATATATCCCGCAAGTTCCATTGGATTATTGTGTTATTCCTTCACTCTGACATACCACACCTTGCTCCGGCATAGCCGGTCCTGCTTCGCTCCTATTGGACATTCCCTCATCTGGTCTATCTGGCGCTACACTGCTAATTACTATCTGCTTTTTATTCCATGCAACAACCTTTTAAACCCACTAATTTCCATTTTACTCCTGCTCGTCAATTCACTCCCTTGACTCCCAGAACGGATTCACAAATTCCCGTAGCCGTGACAGTTTGTTCTGGCCAAATGAATCCAGCCGGAGGAAACCCCCAAGGGACACTGCCCACCTTGGCAGACAGACTCGAGTGTCAGGAGGCTACTATTGGTCAGGTAGTATCTTGTCTACATGAACTGGCCAATCAAGTGAGTGCCTTTCAGCACGCTGTGCTGCATCAGAACCAAGCCTCATCTGGGGATTCTGCTTCTGGACCCAGTAATCCTAGAATTCCCCTGTCTACCCCAGCTAAATATGACGGTGACCCAAAGTCATGTCGGGGGTTCCTGAACTTATGCTTGGTCAAACTTCAACCTGAGAACTTTCGTTCTGATAAAGTTAAAATAGCATACATTATTTCGCTACTCTCTCTTGACTGCATCAAGGACAATCTGATCTCCTCCCAACTGCCTGGTTCTCTCAACGACTTGATAACTACATGTATCCAGGTAGACGTTTGTTGTCGGGAAAGGACTTCTGAAAGGAGGGAGGCCTCTCGTCCAAAAATCACTATGTCTTCGAGCCCAGGAATCCAACTCCACCTCCTGAGGAACCCATGCAATTGGGACGATCTAAACTGACTGCTCAAGAACGTCAGAGGAGGGCTAAGGACAATTTATGATTTTATTGTGGTGAATCTGGTCACCTTCGACTCCAATGCACCAAATGTCCGGGAAACGACCGCTCCTAACCCCCATGGAGGAGGTAAAGTTAGGAGTACCCTTACGATCCTCCACTTCTAGGGACTATACGTTACCTGTAACCCTCATCATTAACTCCACAGAAACACCTTTGACCGCCCTTCTTGATTCCGGAGCTGCTGAAAATTTTATTTGTAAATACATCATTGAAAAACTTGGGATTGTCACTGAGGAGATCGCCTCGCCAACGTACCTCATGGCAGTAGATGGCAGTCGGATTCCCGGTGGAACTATTACCCATCAAACGGCTCCTATCAAATTCCAGACGGGAATTCTTCACGAGGAGACCATCCAGTTTTTAGTTCTCTCATCAGCCAGTCTTCCCATCATTCTGGGGTTACCCTGGCTCCAAACACATAATCCCCACATAGACTGGTCTTCTTCTCAAATTATTCGCTGGGGAGAAAAGTGTTTCCAGAACTGTCTTTCTCGTGTGGTCCCACAACGCCACGCCAAGCCCGTCTCCAATCCTAACATTTTTATTCAATATCAAGACTTTCGGGACGATTTCAATAAACAATCTGTGGAGACTTTACCACCTCATCGTCCTTGGGACTGTCCCATTGATCTTCTACCCGTTACTACGCCTCCCCGAGGGAGAACCTACCCATTATTACTTCCCGAGACCCAAGCAATGACGGAGTATATTCAAGACAGTCTTGCCAGGGGTTTCATCCGCTTCTCTTCTTCTCCTGCTGGTGCAGGATTCTTTTTTGTCAAGAAGAAAGACAAAGGTCTTTGTCCCTGCATCGACTACCGTGGCCTAAACAACATAACCATTAAAAATCGATATCCCCTGTCATTGATTTCAGAAATGTTTGATCATATCAAGGGCTCTACGGTATTTACCAAACTTGATCTGAGAGGAGCGTACAACCTGATCAGAATCAGAAGTGGTGACGAATGGAAGACAGCCTTCAACACATGGAATGGTCATTATGAATACCTAGTGATGCCCTTTGGCCTAAGCAATGCCCCCGCTGTCTTCCAGAGCTTCATCAACGAAATATTCAGAGATCTTCTGAACAAATCAGTGGTAGTCTATTTGTACGATATTCTGATCTTCTCTCAGGACCTAACTACCCACTGCACCATGGTACAAGAAGTACTGTCCTGTCTACAGAAAAACCATGTTCTGCAAGCTGGAAAAATGTACGTTTGAGACCGACAGCATCCCTTTTCTAGGGCTCATCCTCTCTGGTACCCAGATTCAGATAGATCCCGCTAAAGTGCATGCCATCTTAGACTGGCCTCAACCTACCACTTTGAGAGGCATTCAAAGATTCATCGGTTTTGCAAATTTCTATAGAAGATTTGTACGGGACTACTCTACAATTCTTGCCCCTGTCACATCTTGTACCCGCAAAGGCTCCAACACTGCGAAATGGCCTGTAGAGAGCCAGCAGGCATTCCAGCGGTTGAAGGAGGCCTTTGTTTCAGCCCCAGTACTCCGACAACCAGACGTCACTCTACCTTTCTTCTTGGAGGTAGACGCTTCCTCTGAAGGTACTGGAGCCATCTTGTCCCAGAAGTTCTCCGACGGCCAAATCCATCCCTGCAGCTTCTTCTCCAGAAAGTTCCTTCCGGCGGAAAGGAACTATGCCATCGGAGAAAAAGAACTTCTCGCCATGAAAATTGCTCTGGAGGAATGGCGGTATCTACTTGAAGGGGCAGCTCATCCTGTTACAGTCTTCACCGACCACAAGAACTTGCTCTACTTCAAGACCGCCCAATGTATCAATCCACGTCAAGCTCGGTGGTCTCTCTTCTTCGCACGCTTCAATCTTCAGCTTCGGTTTCGCCCGGGAAGCAGGAATCGCAAGGCAGATGCCCTATCAAGGCTATTCTCCCCGGACGGTTCTGAAAAGAAAGAAGATCACTTCATCTTGAACCCTGTCTCAATTGCCACCACCCACTCGGTTCCTGGCCGTAAAACCTTTGTGCCTGTCGCTCTTAGGAAGAGACTCCTGCACTGGTCCCATGCCTCTAAGTTCTCAGGACACATGGGCATCACCAAGACCTTGACATTCATCTCCCGAGACTATTGGTGGCCATCTCTCCGTAAAGACGTCAAGGGTTATGTAGCGGCTTGCGCACAATGTGCCCGACATAAAACTTCACGGAAGGCACCTTCAGGAACTCTTCAGTCTCTGCTGGTTCCTAAAACTCCATGGACCCATATTTCTATGAACTTCGTTACTGACTTACCGGCTTGCAATCAGTACAACACCATTTGGGTGGTGGTGGACCGGTTCTCTGAAATGGCTCATTTCATACCACTCAAAGGACTTCTGTCTGCACCCATCCTAGCCCAACTGTTCATCTCTCACATCTTCCTTCTCCATGGATGTCCAGAGGAAATTGTATCAGATAGAGGGGTCCAGTTCAGAGCACTCTGCAAAAATATTCAGATCAATTTGAAGTTTTCCACCGCCTACCACCCACAGACGAATGGACAGACTGAAGGAGTCAACAAGGATCTGGAGACCTTCATTCGTCTGTATGTCTACTCATCTCAGGATGATTGGGTGACCCTCCTACCATGGGCAGAGTTTCCCACAATCTGCATTATCACGAATCCCTGGATAACACACCCTTTAAGGTGAATTACGGATATCATCCCAGGGCTCCACCCTTCTCTCTACTACCAGCTTCTTCATTGCCCGCTTCCGTGTCAACTTTGGAAAACTTTGCAGAAATATGGAAGAAGGTGGGAGCTGCACTTCTGAAAGCCTCCAAAAAGTACAAAATTTGCGCTGATCGCAAAAGAAGTACCATTCCCTTACTTCACCCAGGGGACCGGGTATGGCTGGCATCCAAAAAGCTTTGCCTCAAGGTACCTTCCATGAAGTTCGCTCCTAGGTTTTTGGGCCCTTTCACTAAGTTCATTAATCCAGTGGCCTACAAGTTGGACCTTCCTCCTCATCTTCGAATCCCTAACTCCTTTCATGTGTCTCTGCTCAAACCACTTGTGATCAACAGGTTTTCAGCACCTCTGAGAAAACCTTCTCGAATCGCTGGAGCTCAAGAGGACGAATTCGAAGTCAAGAAGATTGTAGATTCACGAGTCCACCATGGCCATCTTGAATACCTAGTGGACTGGAAGGGATTCGGTCCTGAGGAACGAGCTTGGATCCATCCCACTGACATCAGTGCACCCAGATTAATTAAAAAGTTTCTTGACTCTGGTTGGGTGTCCAGAGGCCACCCGTAAAGGAGGGGGTACTGTCACGAATCGTAGTGCGAAACACCGCACTTACCCGCTCCGGCCGGCCGTGGCTCTCCTCCGGCGGTTCCGCAGTCCAGCTTCACGAAGACTGTCACTGGCACAGTGACAGTCTCCACTACTCACCACCTGGAGTCACTATCCTCTTCCTTCGGCGTCCTACGTGGAGTTCTGGCGCCAAGCGTCGTGGAGCTCCGGACTATGGGCACCGCCATCTTGCTATGCCCATGTGACTCTGAGCCACCAATGAATACTTACCTGCCCCAGTCCTCCAGCCAATCAGTGCGCAGGGCGCACTATTTAAACGCTGAGCACCTTTTCATCATTGCCAGAACAACTTGTTCACCCAAGGTGCCTGGTAACCTTTGTTCCTGGTTTAGTTCTGTGATCCTGGTACTTCCTGGTCCTGATCCAGTCCTGGTGCATTCCTGATCCAGTCCTGGTGCATTCCTGATCCTGATCCAGTCCTGGTGCATTCCTGATCCTGATCCAGTCCTGGTGCATCCCTGATCCTGATCCTGTCCTGGTGCATTCCTGATCCTAAGCCAGCCCGGCGCAACTCTTCACGCCAGCCCGGTGCAACTCTTCACGCCATCCCGGCGCAACTCTTCACGCCAGTCCGGCGCATCTCATCACGCCAGTCCGGCGCAATTCATCACGCCAGTCCGGCGCAACTCTTCGGGCCAGTCCAGCGCAACTCTTCACGCCAGTCCGGCGCAACTCTGCACACCAGTCCGGCGCAATCCTTTACACCTGTCTGGCGCAACTCATTACACCAGTCCGGCGCAACTCTGCACGCCAGTTCCATTGGACTCTTGTGTTATTCCTTCACTCTGGCATACCACACCTTGCTCCCCTGCTATTGAACTTTCATGTTGTTCTACTATGTGGCATAGCCGGTCCTGCTTCGCTCCTATTGGACATTCCCTCATCTGGTCTATCTGGCGCTACTGGTTGGTTTTAACAATGGTTTGGGCACACATATCTATATTTCTCTCAATGGACCAGATACAGAACCCTGCAACGTGCGGAGGTCTTAAAATCCACATGGACGAGGGGAGTGAACCACTGATCCACTTGTTTCTATTACCTCCCCTACTGTAAAATTAAAATGCTCCCCCCTGCCCACCTTGGCTGGCGGTGTGAAAGACCTGCTCCTCTCTTCTCAATTCCCATCGTATGGAACTAAGTTCCGTACGATAGGTATTATGGGCCAGAGCCAGAGCTACGTTTCCACTACGTTTCAAGATGTATAATTACGGGTGTCGTATGGCTGGCACACCCCTTCGTACGTAGTTACAATGATGATACGTGACTGGCCCTTACGCTCTGAGTGATGTGGCGTAACATGTGCCGCGTGCATGCACAGTAATTACTCATGGGCGCTTTCACGCTAGCTGCTAGCGTAAATTCACTCGCGTCCATAGTTCTGGATCTACCCTTATGTGTGTAAAGTGTAGCATGCGCCCTCCCCTTTAGACACCCCGCTTACACACTTTGGGCTGGATCCAGACTTAAGAAGGAGCTTGTTATTAAGGACCTGATTCACACTTAAGAATCTTCTTAAAATAAGAACTTAAAGTAACTCCTGGGCAAAACCATGTTGTTTTCAAGGGGAGTCAAGTTAATTGTATTCTTTGCATGCAGGAATACAACTTTGAATTGCTTACTGAAAATAGATACTGACCAGCTTTACTATTACACTATTTTTTAGACTTGGGCTGGGAAATATCACCTCTCGACACTAGTACTGTTTGCAACAGATGAAATATGACTCCCCTGCAATTAACATGCTTTAGCCCAGGAGTGACTTTAAGTTCTTATTTTAAGAAGATTCTTAAGTGTGAATCAGGTCCTATATTACTACCTACTATAGTAATCCTGTGTGTGTATAGATATAACCTAAAACACTACAGAGGTTATATGACTAAAGTCTTGTTATTTTCTTTGATTGAGAATTCTGCACATTGCCATATGCCTACAATAGCAACCACAGGCAAATTATGTTGTGAACAGAGATGCTTAGAGACACATCTCTGAGCTCTAAATACTGTAAAATCCTTCTTCAATTCTGATATAAAGAGCGTGATGTATGTGTCTTATTATATACAGAGTGGTGTGTATAACATATATATATATATATATATATATAGGTAAATA
>WWET01000292.1:178035-215039 GCA_011038615.1 Limnodynastes dumerilii
AATTGTGGTGTAGGTCAAAGAGGACTCACCCTGGATGCCGGTCTGACGGGATCTCTAAAGCACCCTGAAGTTTAAGCAGGAAGTGACAGGGCAAAGCTGTCTCCTGCGGGATACACGTCATCAGGCGCTGGTCTTTATTATGCCCAGCCATCCATATCTGACTCTTTATTATGCCCAGCCATCCATATCTGCCTCTTTATTATGCCCAGCCATCCATTCCTGCCCCTTTATTATGCCCAGCCATCCATATCTTATCCTTTATTATGTCCAGCCATCCATACCTGATCCTTTATTATGCCCAGCCATCCATATCTTATCCTTTATTATGTCCAGCCATCCATACCTGATCCTTTATTATGCCCAGCCATCCATATCTTATCCTTTATTATGTCCAGCCATCCATACCTGATCCTTTATTATGCCCAGCCATCCATATCTTATCCTTTATTATGTCCAGCCATCCATACCTGATCCTTTATTATGCCCAGCCATCCATATCTTATCCTTTATTATGTCCAGCCATCCATACCTGATCCTTTATTATGCCCAGCCATCCATATCTTATCCTTTATTATGTCCAGCCATCCATACCTGATCCTTTATTATGCCCAGCCATCCATATCTGCCCCTGTATTATCTCCAGCTATCCATATCTGCCCCTTTATTATGCTCAGCCATCCATATCTGCCCCTTTATTATGCCCAGCCATCCATTCCTGCCCCTTTATTATGCTCAGCCATCCATATCTGCCTCCTTATTATGCTCAGCCATCCATATCTGCCTCTTTATTATGCCCAGCCATCCATTCCTGCCCCTTTATTATGCCCAGCCATCCATATCTTATCCTTTATTATGTCCAGCCATCCATACCTGATCCTTTATTATGCCCAGCCATCCATATCTGATCCTTTATTATGCCCAGCAATCCATTCCTGCCCCTTTATTATGCCCAGCCATCCATATCTGATCCTTTATTATGCCCAGCCATCCATATCTACCTCTTACTTATTTCTTTTCAATTACTTACCTTTTGGTGTCTTCCTCCGCGGTGCTGTCCAGCTGTCTCTCCGTCTCTACCTCTCTGATGAGTCATGTGTTGCGGAAGTACAGGTAATACAGGGCTTCTACGGGAGCCCTGTAGGACCAAATCTTTTTGTAGAATGGCAGTGACAGCATAGGTTCGATCACTGCCATTCTCAGTAACAGGATTGGTCCTATAGGGCTCCTGTAGGAGCCCTGTATTTCCTGTACTGTGCTGGAAAAGCCCTGCCGCATATACCGTGTGGCAAGGCTTTACAAATAAAAACAAAACAAAAAAATACCTAAAAACAACTTTGTCCCGAGAGTCTGGTTTCTCGGGACAAGTTGTGGGTTGGGCGGGACTGTCCCACTAGAATCGGGACACTTGGGAGGCATGCATCAGTAGCCTTAGTGAATACCAGGCCCCAGTTAGACTCCATGCCCTGGGAGCAGTCTCGTAACACTTGTGTCCTGAACACTACCTTAACTTGTTTGCATGTTGGGTTAAATGTGAAGACAATTATATGTATGATTTACATAGAAACCCAGTCCACTGTGCATATAAAGTCCACATGGTGGTCTGGCACATCCCACGTAAGAACCGGATGGACGTAGTTGGGTGGGGGATATGAATTAATCAGCCTAGAACTGTTGTAACCCTTAATGAGGTTCAGGCCCTGTCTATTTTTGTCTCGGCCGTTCTTTGTTGTTTTTTGTTGTATTTTTTTTACCCCTACTACTGACTCTTTTTTTTTTTTGTGTCTAACTAACTGCCTCTTCCTCGTCTACATTTAGATATTCTAACACTAACAAACCTCAATATTTCCAGAATTATCTTCTCCTCAATACCCGATTCAAAGTTTACTCAACACATCCTGTTAAGAAAATTCACTGCTATTACTCCTCTAACCAACTGTTCCTTATTTGTTTGAGTTTGAATTTAGTTTTGCCTTGATCTAAGATGGCTTTGAATAACTGATAAATCCATCTTGGATCCTATTTATTGAAAAATTACTGCCTCATAGACCCAGATCCAGGCCCCCGCATACTTTATTGTCCAGATTCCTACCTTAAGTTTTTTCACAACTAGGTCCGTACTGGGCTTCCTTGCCCCCCGACCCCTCATTTACTTGGCTATCCCCGTCTGTATGGCAGGGCGGTTGTAGTCCCCGCATAGAATGAGGGATTTCCGAAACAGGGACATCCGAAAGTTCCTTTTTGGATGTCCCTATTTCGAATACCCCTCCATTTTAGAAATTTTTTTTTTAATGTGTCAGTATGCCGATCGGCATACTTACCCATTTCTTTTTGGAAACGCCACCACTACCGCAGGACCCGGACCACGGGAAAGATGAGTAACCTTTCCAGGGTTAGGGTCGGGCTGCAGGGGAGGGAGGGTTAGAGTCAGGCTACAGGAGATGGAGGGTTAGGTTCAGGCTGCAGGGGAGGGAGGGTTAGGGCCAGGCTGTGGGGAAGGGAGTATTAGGGCAATGGAAGGGGAGGGTTAGGGTCAGAATTAGGGGAAGGGTTGGGCTTGTTTTGAACCTTACCTTTCAGAGCACCGTGTTCGGTGCTCCGTGGATCGATTGCTATGCCTCATTGAGGCATAAGCAATCAAAATCCCAGCCAGTTCGAAACTGACCATGGCAGGGATATGACTATTGTAAATTATGGGTCTGCCCCATATGCGTATTTACTGACATACGTAACAAAGTTACGTACATCTGTAAGTACGCATCAGGAACATCTGGCATGCACATGCGCAGATGTTTCAAGACAGGGGAATTTTGCAAATGACTTGTGTAAGTCCCCTGTCGTACTTAACTTAGGATCCGGGGCCATAGCCTATATAACTGGCCAGTGAATTTGCTACATAGGCTGCCATAGTTCAACACACTTCTCCACTAAATGAATCTTAATCTAAGGCTTTAAGAAACATTTGGAGAATACATATGCTTTGTTTATACATATATATATATATATATATATATATAAAGTGGAGATAGAAGTCAATCAGTATATTATTATTGTAGTTTTTATATCCACATCATTACATAATAGTTTTGGGCAATGGTTGAAACAAAATATAGTATATTATCATAGGTGCATCAATATCATATATCTTGCTGGACATAGCAGTGAATTTTTTAAAACAAAAATACACCAGATTATACAGCCTCGCAATCTTAAAGGTGCCCATATTGGCCCGGATTCACAACACCGTACGTGTTGCGCATACGGTCTTAATATACTGATAGTAGCTATTTTACATAATCTACGTATCGTTTCGTTATGTAGATTGCTTATATGTGGTCTTTAAAGACCGCATATACGCCATCTACGTAATGAAACGATGTGTAAAATAGTTACTACGCATGCATAGTAGCTACTATCGGTATTTTAAGACCGTATGTGCAACACGTACGGTGTTGTGAATCCGGGCCAATATGGGCACCTTTAAGATTGCGAGGCTGTATAATCTGGTGTATTTTTGTTTTAAAAAATTCACTGCTATGTCCAGCAAGATATATGATATTGATGCACCTATGATAATATACTATATTTTGTTTCAACCATTGCCCAAAACTATTATGTAATGATGTGGATATAAAAACTACAATAATAATATACTGATTGACTTCTATCTCCACTTTTCGGACTGGATCCAGGCCTACAATATGTGGACGTTTTGCACTCTTTGCTACCAGGAAATGGGCGTGTTTTATACCTGCGCATGTGTGCACATAAGGCTTCAAACACAGATCTAGCTCCTCAGAAGGCTTTTGATGGCAAATAGGTAAGGTGGGAAGGATTTAGATTGTACAGTAAGGCCTGTGTTAAGCCCTTCTATGTAATCCAGAGTTTCAAGCTATCCATTCATTTTCTGTGGCCCAATGTTATGAGAGTGACTTACCAAGGCGCTGAGTCTAACTACCAGGTGGTAGTCACCAGAGCCCCTGATGGTGGGGATGGACTTGGCTGCACCCCAGTAGCAGGTCCCGGCCCTCAGTTGACAATCTCATACTAGAGAGAAGCGCAAAGAAGCCAGGAGATAAGAAACTTCCAGGAGTAGTAAACAAGGTAGATACAGAAGGGTGAGACTACTAGGAAAATACAGGTTAGTAACACTGTACTATAAGGAACAGGCAAGCTGGCATGCAGGTGAGTAAACAAGGCAAGTACAAGATGGTGAAATAGCACTATATATACCAGGCAAGTTGGCGCGCAGGTAAACAAGGTAAGTGCAAGATGGACAACAATGAGAAACTTGGAATGGAGGGAACACAACACAGACTTACAAGTAGAATAGAGGGGCAGGGACCAGTGGAGAAGAGACACGAGGGGAACAAATGGACAGAGACCAACGGCACAATACTAGAAAAAGAGTAGGTCTGAGAAAGGGCTGAGTACAGCCTGAAACGCGTTGTCATACCGGCCAGCTGATTTCGGACGTCATCATCGGGGACCCGCTAGCAAGAGTGTATGTGAGTGCCGACACCCGGGTTTTTCCATCATACGGCAGCCACCCCTTGCTGTTCTATTCCATCGTTCCCTGGTATGATGTTCCGTTTTCCATTTTATCGTGTTTGTATGTATCCTGTTTTGATTAAATTCTTTTGTTTCTATCTTCATGTTATTGGGAGAGAAGAAACACCACAGGATTCATCATTGCCCTTGCTGTTTTCCTCTCATTGGGCCTGATCCAGAGCAACGCTCGCAAGCGAGCGTACGCTCATCGTATGCGAATTTTCGGCGAAAATTTCGCAATGCGCATGCCCAGTATGACAGGTTCCGGTCGCCCGCGCGTCATGAGCGAATAGCGGGCGTATCGTTAGCGTATTTTTCGCACGGCGAGCGTATTTTTTTTACGATGGTCGGCTGGGCGCCCGTTTTACTACAGGGAGGCGGGGATAGCCATTTAAATTGTACAGTAGGGGCGTGCTAAGCGTATTTTCGCAGCGTATTCTCTGCGAATTTTCGTACGGCCGACGGTCGTACCCAGTGTAGGGTATAGCCGCCGTAAGCAGGGACTTTACTATGGGAGTGCGAGGGGCGTGTAGGTTGATACGACGAGCGTATTTTCGCATTCGCCCGTCGTTGCGAATTTTCGTAGCGCTGGATCAGGCCCATTGGGTCTACAGCTTTGAGACTGTCATTTTATTTATTTTATTTAATTGGTTATTAATTCACTGACACTTCCATTTGAGATAAATCCCAGCGCCTTGATACTACCACACACTTCTTTGTAGAGACCAACGGCAGCTAACACTGGAACAACGCAGCAACAGGCTAAGACAAAGAACAGGAACATGATCAGGTAAAAACGCTATAACCAGCGTCCATGTGCAGGGACCGCCGGGCAGCTGATTGGCTGGCGTCCAGATTACGTAGCAACAATCTGGACACCCAGCCCTGAGTATGGAGAGCGGCCAGAGGTTCTCCCTACCTCTGGCAGATGACGCAGCGCTCGTTACACACTGCATTCTCTATGTATGGGTTTTTTTTAAAATGGACAGAGTGGATTGGCCAAGTGGCTCCTATTTGCTGTCACATTCTATGTTTGTAACCTAAGGAACTTACCAAGAAACTGTCAGAAAACAGTCTATAATTAAGAAAATCTTTTATTTAATTGAAACCCTAACAAAGTTCTGGTGATCAGTCACAGTATTATTTTTTAAACTAAAGCTACACACTACATTATAATTTACACAATGCAGTAAGTTTACCAATTTCACAAATGACTCTCAGTGCCATTTCTAAAAAATCTCTGACCCCCTTCCCAAAGAAAAATGTATGCTTCCATTCCCTAGTATATGCACAACCATCCACTTATTTTATGTGTGTCCAGACTCCATTTGTGCCCATTCTATCTGGCTTCAATTTGTGCCCCTTCTATGTGTCCAGGTTCCATTTCTCCCCCTTCTGTGTGTTCGGGTTCCATTTCTCCCCCTTCTGTGTGTCCAGACTCCATTTGTGTCCAGATTCCATTTCTGCCCCTTCTGTTTGTCCAGGTTCCATTTCTGCCCCTTCTTTGTGTCCAGACTCTGTTTGTCCCCTTTTTGTGTGTCCAGTATCCGTTTGTGCCCCTTCTATTTTAATATTTACTTACCTTTGCAGCCATCTCCCATCTTCCTCCACAGGGCTCTGCTTGAATGAGGCTGATCTACCAGCGTATAAATTATTTGTGATGCAGTGTGATTCATGGAAATAGATTTGGTCCTACAGGGCTTTCATAGGAGCCCTGTATAGCCAGTACTGTCTATGTGAATGATGCTGGTAGGCCAGCCTCATTCAAGCAGAGCCCTGCGGAAGAAGAGGATCATCGTTATTCAACAAAACGGGTTTGGTCCTACAGGGCTCCCGTAGGAGTACAGTTTATGTGAATGATGTTGGCCGTATCTGTTATCTGATGCAACCAGTGTCTGTGTGAGCCACGGTCTATGTAACCACAGTCTGGGGGATAGCAGAGTGGCCTGAGAGGCTGTCGTGTTGGGTGCCCCCTTGAGGCACGCCCCATGCAATAGCACAGCTCGTCCGCCCCAAAAAACCAGCCCTCATGACTGTTAACATGACAATTCATGTGCACACACTACACATGATTTACCATCAGCTCTGTGATTTTCTTCTTTCTTTACCATTTGTTTTCATGACTTTGTGTCATCATTTATTGGTAAAATTAGGCAACTTAAAAAGTCAAATCAAATGACCTTTGAAAAATTGAAATGATTCCATATGATCATTGAAGTGTACACATTTATCAAATGTCACTGCAAAGACTCTGCACAATCATTGCGTTAAAACAATACAGTGTGTACAGAGCTTGACAAAAAATGTTGAAATATTATAATGCCTGAGGTCATGTGGGTGGGGGAGGGGTGCAATATTTATCTTGCCTATGGGCGATTTCTATGAAGTAATGCCACTGATCAATAATATGTTGGGATTATAAAGATCTATAGCTATCACTAAAACTGTGGCACATGTAAGTAAAACAATAAGGGGCTGATCCAGAGTTGCACTTTATTTTTAGGTGCAAGTGTAGACCTGAGCAATACCATTTTAATTTGCAAGAGGAGGCAAATTTACATTGTGAAAGCAGAATTACAATGAGAGGTAGGTGAAGCTCGACTCTATTTAACACCCCTCACATTGCAAAATGGTTTACTCGAGATGCACTCTTGCACCTGTTTTGCCCTTACTCTCAAACTCTAAATCAGCCCCAAATTCATGAAACAACTTTCTCTATGGTATTCTTGCCCTACCTGAAAATAAATATATGACTTGTGTTGGAGAGCCATTTTTCCTCCACTTTCCAATGGGGTGGGTGTGTGTGTGTGTGTTTATTTTTATTGTCTGCCTTTTTATTGGAGAGTCACAGACCACTAAAATATAAGCAAACGACAACTAATGAAACTAAACTATATTCCCTAAATATACACAGGGCAGAAAACTGGAAGACGCCAGGCAGGGAAATGGCTTCCGTGGACTAGTGACGTATCCTTCACGCTGAGGATCTAACGACGTCGGACCCGGAAGTGATGTGGGCTGGAGAGAGTCTGATCCAGGGAAGCACGGAGATACCCGGGGGAGTGGGCAGCAGTGACCGGTGACCTGTGCTGGGCGCAGCCCATAGAGGAACTGCCCCCACCCCTACTCCGGAGCCTGGGGGCTTGGTAAGGCCACTGTAGCGCTTATGTGTGCACCATCTGTACGACCCACCCATGCTGCCACTCTCTGGGAGAGAGACAGGTTGTCTCCAGGCGGCCTGACCATCACCTCTGATGGAGTGTGTTGGCTGATACTGTATTGCTGCTTATCCTATGCACCTAATGTAGAAAAGAGGACAATTAGTAGTAACTCTGTAAATTAGAATAAAGAACGCTTCTATGTTATATTGGATAAGACTTCAGCGAAGCAACCATCCAGGATAATACAATCATGTTATTCATTATCAACAAAGGACGTGCCCTCATTAGCAGTGTCACTGCCAACATTTCCTTTATATTGTCCACAACAATCAGTGAAAGAGTTTCCAGGTAACAGTTGTACCATTATACACTGTACTGTTCAGTGCAGCTGAAGATGTTTCAAATGTGAAAAATGTAGTTGATATTTTGGCCTGTTTTATACAAATATAAATATTTATATATTATGTCCTACATAAAAGTAACAAAAAGTATTACAGAACACTGAACAAATGAAAGAGCATAATTACACAAAATAAAGCATTTGTGAGTGTCATTTACATGTACTTAATAATTTAGCTTTTTTGTACTTGCAATAATTGCATATATAATGCTCAGTTTATCTGGCCATTAGCATTTATTTACAAAGTACTTACTGGATATTTTATGGTGTGGTTAGGTTCAGTTGCTTAGACCTCTAAGTACAAAGGTGAAAAGGGTACATCTTGAAACTGTGCCCATCCTGTATATAATTTAACATATATCGTTGTAAATTTTAAATAATACTATCCTTTGTTTGCATAAAATACAGCATCATTTATATTGTATTTAGTTATTTTTGGACAATGGAGTATGAGGGAATTTCAGTGTTACTACATGGTAATTACACAGGCTTCACAGTAGTCAGAGCTATGCACATGTTCTTAGCAGTAACTAAAAGCAAACTTTTTCCGTTTCTGCTGCTGTGGAGTTTTGTTCCCCCTAAGCCTGACATGTTAACCTGTCTACTCATACAATACTTACACTTTTTTATACCTTTTTTTGGTTTATAAAACACAAAACTAGTATACATAAGGGAGATATATATATAATATAGCGTTTCCCAAGGAATTTTAGCCAAGTAGGTGGCATGAAAAAGTACCTGGGTGGGGATAGTCAGACATATAACTCTATTTAATAATAATAATGAAAGATTTTATTTCAATTTGAGTTTATTATATGCTCCTTCAGTCCTCCTTTGTACTGTATGCCTCTAATACTCCTTTCTCTGCCTGGAATTATCCTATTCAAACCCTCTAACTCTCCTGTCCACATTTTCCAACTTTTCTTTTTAAAAACCTTTTATCTTCACTTACCTGCTGTCTTCTGACTTCTCTTCTTCTCCCTCTGTCCTCCGCTGCGCGTTCTGCTCTTTGAATTTGTGAATTACACTGATGTGACCTTAGCGTCAACTGATCTGTCGCTGAAATAGCGACATATACACCGTGCCTTGACCGACACGACTACGCTTGTAATAAAAAAAACAGTAATCCCGGACTGTAAGATATCCGGAATTTCAGTTTTTTTGTATTAAAAATGCAGCCGGGTGCTCAGTTAAAAACACCTGGCTAAAACCCTTTGGGAGAATAGTGTGTGTGTGTGTGAGAGAAATGTTTGTGCTAACTCCTCTTCACCTTGCAAAAAACACTGTTTGAAACCTGATTTAGCATTCTCTAATTTGGAGTATGTTACTTGCTTATGGATTTGATTATGTTAATTAGCTAGCATACATTTAGAACCCTAGAACTCAAGGATAAATTGGTATTGGCTTAGCCTATGCAAAAGCTGTTTTAATGGCTTTTGTAAGATAGTTTGTTCTCCTTTAATTGCACTCTACAGTGCATATACTTATCTGACAGCAGGTATAAGGAATTTGAGTACAAATTTGCATTTAATGTAAACATAGGACAATTAAGTTACAATAACCTAATTTTGTTAGTTTGAACCACCAGTATTGTACATGATATATGTTTCATTCTTTTAGGACCCACCATTCTCTTATTTTCTGCGGCATTAATATATCTGTTAATATTTGGTCTTGATATGCAACAAACCCGTATGTTCTACCTGTTCGTTTGGTTTGCCTACTGTAGTTTGTTGTGCCAGAAACGCTGTGTAAACAAACGGTTCTCTCTAAACTCTATTAGAGCTGAAAATAAATGTACAGATTTGATATTCTAAATGACAAGGACAGTATTTTTTTGTCTAGTAATGTATGGGTTCCAGTGCTGTTAGTTTTAGCAATATCAGCGGCCTGGTTGTTCTGTTGTCACTCAAGTGATTCAGCTAAAAAGTGCACGTCATTTCCTCTTTATGGTTAGTTTCAGAGTTAAGAACCTTCCTTCTGTCTTTTGTGATGTGGTGGGAGGTAGCAATGACGGGTGTAGGTCCTTGTGCTTCCCCACAGTCTGATGCTAACTCTACCCTTCCACGGCCCTAACCCCAACCCTCCCTCTAACAGTAAAAGTCCCCGGAGAGGTTACTCGCCTCTCCATCAGCAGGTCCAGAAGCGCTTCCAAAAATTAATGGGTGAATTGGGTCGCTTAGAACTTTCGGCTGTCTCTACTTCGGAACGACAGCCATCGTAGCGGGGACTTCCACCAGCAATGAGAACTGGACATGAATACTTGTTAATGGCTTGAGATACCACATACACATGTTATGTTAATTGCCATATGATTTGCAGAGTAAAATAGGTTTCAGATTCCCAATTACAATGGGTACTGATGTGTGTGTATATATACTAGTATGCCAACTAACAATTGAGATCATGGAAAGTTACTCCTGGGCAAAACTATTTTGATTTCAGGGGGGAGTCAAATTTCATCTGTTGCAAAACAGTATAATAATTGAGTGGTGATGTTTTCAAGCCAAAGTCTAAATAACAGTGTAAAAGTTATGCAGGTCAGTATTTGTGTGCAATAAGCAAAAGCAAAGTATTATCCCTGCATGCAAAGAATTAAAAGTAATGTGACTCCCCCTGAAATCAACATGGTTTTGCCCAGGAGTAACTTTCCTCTCTTATTTTCAAGGTCCAATGTTCTTTGTCCCTCTCCCCTCCCCTCCCCTCTACCTTGACTTCAGGGTATCCTAAAACATTTGTTGTTATCTTCATTACAATTTTGACAAAACTGCGCAGCCCTCATATTTACAGCAAACATCCTCGTGTTTAAAGGATTCAACACTCATACAACTAGCTGTCATTAATAGAACCTCTCACCACTACTTTACTCCTGCTACAAAAATGCAAGTTTTTAGCGCCGCCAGAAGTCCTAGAGCTGTTTTCTTGGAGGCAGAATTTAGCGTGTATTTGCCTTTCTCATTCATGCATGAGGTAATCCTGCAATGAACTGTTAAGTACATAAGTAAATATTAGAGCTAGCTGCTTATAACTATTTGTCAAAACGGAAATGTGCAGCATTCTGTAGGGCACATTAGCTGGTAAGCTTTCTTTTGTTTTATTGTTGGTGTCAGTTCACCTTTGTGGCGTTTTGTAATGTCTAGCACCCCAACTAACTTGCTCCTGTATAGACCATTGTTCCTCTTCACATTGACGGAGTATAATATTCTAGTGTCATCTCCTGTGTGCCATTTTCTGCATAATATGATTTAACTAGATGTCATGTAAAACTATCTGCTATAATTAGTCTGCATATTATGGATGCTATTTAGCGTTGTCATTAAACTGCAAATTCAAGTCTATGTTGGTCCTCCTGAAATAGATCTAGTGGTCTGCAATGCTGTCACTAAATCCTAAAAATGACATGGTGGAGCATGGAATACTGTTTGGCCAGACTCATAGATTGATGCTCTCCTTCTTGTCCCGACTCAGGTTATTTAGGGAATTGTTCATGTGTAATCCATTTAATGTGTTTGTATAGGATGTAACGCAGATAAGTAGCTCACCAGAAAAAAGCCAACCTTTTAAGCTGTGTGCAAGGGGAGTACGTTCAAGTTGAAAACAAACCTAAAGCTAATAGCTCTGGTGTCCAGTATAGTCAGTCTTGCAAAGTGAGGAACTGACCTCTGTGATTTCTTTCTAGCTTCTTGTTGTGAGATATACAGAACCAGTGGAGGCGTAAAACTCATTGTCCAGTACTCGGCCATCACAATTCTATTTGTCAGCTTAGTGATTTTGTGCTAGGTTACCACTATATATGTATAAACATATTATTATTATTATTTTAATGAATGGTTACTTCATTGCTTCCAAGCTGCCTGAAAACATGATGGTTCCTGATTGATCGAGTGGATTCTACTAAATATTATCAAGTTATTGAACTATACATGTGTAGAAACTGTTTAATGCTGCTGTTTGAGGTGTGGCAAAAAAATTGTAAATTGCATCTCTCCAAAGCTGGATACACACTACAGCATTTTCACCAGATTATCGTGCTGATCACATCATAAATAATTTAGAAGTATATTGTATAGATGTGCTCCAATAATCCCGCTTTTAGACCGCATATACGCAATCTACGTATCGAAACGATACGCAGATTACGTACAATAGCTACTACGTATGCGTAGTAGCTACTGTTTATTGAACTACGTCCGTCTATGGAAGACGGACGTAGTTCTGGATCCGGCCCCAGGAGCTTAAAGCCGGGTACACTTTGGAGGGTTATCTGATTATTATCATACAGAAAATGTCCCACAGTGTTGTAGAATCATCAGAAGCTGCATCACATTGCAGGATTTGATTTTTTTTGGAGCTCCTGAGTTTTGATATTAGTCATGTCCCGATGTCTTAAGAAAATTTCAGTGTATACTGACTCTTAGGGACAAATTTACTAAGCTGCGGGTTTGGAAAAGTGGAGATGTTGCCCATAGCAACCAATCAGATTTTGGCTCATTTTCCTATTACATGTGAATGTCAGATTGGTTGCTATTAGCAACATCTCCACTTTTCCAAACCCGCAGTTTAGTAAGTCTGGCCCTTAATCTTCTGAGCAACGATTTCCATTCATATTTCTGCATAGGGAGAGCATATCTTAGCAGCGAAGTTTTATGGAATCAGTTTGTAAACAATCCACATTAAAATATAGAGCAGTGTGTACGGGGGCATCATTAAGCCGGTCAGGGCTTTACAAGATGTCAGATTGTGAGGTAAAACTTTGTGTGTACCCAGCTTAAGTCGTGCTAATATCTTCAAAATCTTGTGAAAGGTTTTGCAATAAAACATTTTATTTAAATTTCAGTAAAAAAATATGTGGGTTCTGAGGGCAAAGCCTGGCTCGAGTGGGTTGAAAATGTTTTCTAAGCATTTCGGGCCGGATTCACACTTAAGAAGCTCCGTCTTACGTATGGAATCTCTCAAAATTTCCGCAATCTGCGTACCATTTAGGTATGTAGATTGACTCTTTAAAGACCTTACGGCGTATTTTAGGCAGAAGGAGGCGTGCTAATGCCGCCTTGGAAGGTTCTAGTTAGAAGTGGGAAGGGATTTAGATTAGCCGGGGAGGGCAGCGGGAGGCTTTCTCCGTGTGTAGTTTCCTTCTTAAGAAGGAAAATCTGCACGTTACTTATGGAAGCCCTATGGCACTCTTAATGCCATAAGATTCCTAAAAATGGGGGGGCTTAGGAGCAGGACGGTTGAATTAGGTGTGGTTCTCTCTGCACCTAACTCAGTCTTATGTGTAAATACAGTCCTTCGTTTCTATGTATGCATATATTGAAAGCATCGGATATTGTTTTAATAAAATGTACTGGATATGGTTCTGTGTGCTTTCCCCACATCACAAACAAATGGAAATCATATGTGTAGACCTCTCTATTATAATAATAATAATAATAATAATAATAACGATTATTTACAAGACGCTACGCAGTATCCGCAGCGCTGTACAGAGGCAATAGCAAAGACCATAGTTACATATACAATTCAATACAATAATTAACAGAGAGTATAAAATACATGAACAAGGAACACAATACATGTACAACGCAAAATTTGAATACAGTACTATGAGGTCAGACCTTTCTTTCATGCAGCATTGAATACCAACATGGAATTCTGAGCCTCACCATTACTTGGGTTATATTTACAAAGGCCAAACAAATAACCCTTCCATGTATAGCAACCCCATCCTTTTACACAGTATTATATTATATATCAAGTTGCCAGTAATAGTCTGTTTAGTTTGCTTAATGACCTGTTTAATAATTGCTATATTTTTTATGTGTTGTAGGATAAAGAAATAACAATGAATGCAGTAACCTAGCATCTAACTTGCCCCGTGACGGCACTGAAAAAAGATGGAAAGGCAAAGCAGTGCAGAAACTCAAAGTGTAGCACCAGATGCGCCTCATTGCAATAACACACAGGAAAGGAATGCAGGACGTTTTCCCAAAGCAGGGAACTGTAGCCTTTCTGCAAATGTAAATGCAGGACATACATGTGAGCAAAATGGTGCAGGAACACCAGACGTGGCATCAGGGGCATGCAAAAACCAAACATATTTTGTGCCTAAGAACTATTGCTTCCATGAGTTTGATAACACTTCACAGCATCGTAACATGACTGAAGATGATTGGACTAGAGAATTTCTTTCTAACAAATCGTATGAAGAAAATGTAATGACTGATTTTTATGAAGGGTCAAAACAGCAAGCGAAAACAGCAGGTTGCA
This sequence comes from Limnodynastes dumerilii, assembly GCA_011038615.1. NCBI lineage: Eukaryota > Metazoa > Chordata > Amphibia > Anura > Limnodynastidae > Limnodynastes > Limnodynastes dumerilii. Next base: position 192,412 of record WWET01000292.1, read on the forward strand.
CTGACCGAGAATCACCACAGCCTTTCCACTCCACTTGTGAGTGTATCAGGGATACCATAGGGTCAGTTGGAGGTACATATTCTGATATTGGTGACCATACCTGCAGCCAGGACTGCAGCCATATTTCTTTCTACCAGGAACATCCATTGGATGGAGGCGAAGATGAAGACTGTGGGAAGCTAGCAGAGGAAGATTCTTTTAAGGCGTCCGCTGGAAGAAGAGGACGTAGAGGGAAAATTCGGAACAATGCAAGGGAAGAATCCAGAAGGGATGGCCGGCAATCTCTGTCCTCTGTGGGCAAGCACAAACTAAGTCGCAAGAAGAGCCACGGTGATGGGAGACACCAGATGAGATCTCTAATTCCTCAGCCATTGCTTCAGTTTTCAAATTACTGTATCCAGGTTCTTATTGATTTGGTGCTGCTGATTGGTGAATGTGTGGAGTCACTGGGCATGCTGCTATATATCCGGTTATGGTTGCCTGCTCGTGACATGGGCAGCCTGAAAATTCAGTTATGGGCCCTTGGCATTTGGGTACAACACCGAACTAAGGATTCATGGGTTCTAATTTGCCTTTGTGGATTGTGGTGTCTACGTACGCTGAAAACGTTGTGCGCTCTGCTCTTGCTGCTGTTCATGCTTTCAGTCCGTTATTTTAAGATTTGTTGGGAGTATATAAAGAAAACAGTGGGCAAAGTAGGAGCAGATAGAAACTGGAGATGCTGGCTTTCCACAAAGTCACACAGGGTTTGGGCCTTAGCAACACATAATAGGACCTGTAGGTATTTAATCAGTATTTTCCGAAGATGGACAGGGAAACTATGGCCTTCAAAGTTAAAACTACATAAAGAAAACACCTGGACCTCCACAGGATCGCCTAGTACCGGAGGTCGATTCCAGCCTAGGGATGAAGTGGAACGTCTGCTGACTATGGCGTACGTTCCAGAGGAAGACTTAAACCCATTTCAGGTGTTGGGAGTAGAGATGAATGCATCTGATACAGAGCTTAAGAAAGCTTATCGTCAGTTGGCTGTACTGGTGAGTGTTGTCATTGCTTGTATGTTGTCAAGTGTTCAAGATAGTGCCCATATGTGATATAATACCCTTTATTTATTTTATTTTTATTATAGTATACACCAAATTAGTTTTTGTTGTGGAGTTGGGGTTCATTGGGAAACTGAATAATGCAGTGCAGATTACTTGTCAATCAAGCACATATAAATATTGTAACCATGGTTACTGAGCTTTATTTGCATCATCATAATTATATATATATATATATATATATATATATATACACACATACACTTAGTGGTTTTACAAGATCCATTCAAGGTCAACATACAATAAAATCAACATGAAAAAAACATCATAGCATATAGTAACCAATATGACAGTAATCAGGTATAGGTAACCTGTATAAGTCAGGAAGGAGCCATTGTGGGTTGGTTACTAGCGTGGTGATGCTATACTAAGGTTATGCTGGGGTTGAGTAACATTTCTTGAGTTGTTAATTTAGCAGTCATGTGTTGTTTTACATTGATCCCAGAATGGGAGATGGATCTACAAGTTTTATGGAATAAACAAGACAAGATGGTGGAGGGGGATTTGGGTAGGTAGGTCACCTAAGGCTAGGATTAGTCAGCTCAGCTACATAGAGGCTAAAGTATAGACTATGAGGATAGTCGCGTAACATCATGTATGTAAACAGTTAATGTGGGGGGATCATCATCATTTTTGTAATGTGATGCCTTAAGGGTTGTTAGTGCTCCAGTGCCGAGCTTTATTTATTGTTCTTCTTTCATTATAACAGGTCCATCCAGACAAGAATAATCACCCTCGTGCAGAAGAGGCTTTTAAAGTTTTACGTGCTGCGTGGGACACGGTCAGCAACCCGGATAAGAGGAAAGAGTATGAGTTGTGAGTACAAGGAGATGAGTGGCTCTCATACAAGACCTGTGTAATAAGACAGGACCAGATCCATACTGCTGATAACTGTCCACCTTCTCCTTTGTTTTTGCGATCTGCACACGCATACACATCTAAGTGACCCAATCGCAAAGCAACTGACATAATCCAGTCTTTTGATTAATGATTATTTTGGGACCTCTACCTGTTAGTATTGACTCCTCAATCCACTATCTTTTCCCATATTCTCTACAGCTCCCTCTCTGTTCCCTCTATACAACTCTTTCCATTGTTCCTTCTCTAGCCCATCATTCATTGGGGTATATCCAGAACTCCGCTTGCAATCCGTTTACTAGCGTAGCGTATTTACGTGAGCGTACCTTCTATACACTCCCCTTGGCACTCCTCTTGCATGTACATACTTTGGCCGATTTACGCTTTCTGAACCCTACCTTAACTTTTGCCAGCGTAACCGCTCACGTCCGCACACGTACGTATAGCCAGCGCGTAGTTACACCGCTAAGCACGCCCATACTGTATGATTTAAATGCCAAAAGCCACCTTTGAAGCGTAATTTCAGGTGTCGCAAGGATGGTACGCCCCCTCGAACGTATTTACGCAACTGATACGTGAAAGGCCCTTACGATCAGAGTTAAGTTACATAGCATATCATCGTGCCAGCTCAGTGCGCATGCTCATTCGTGCGCATGCTCTACATACCAAATCGCGTTTTTACGTCTCCGCCAGGCGTAAATACGCACGGAAACGTTGTTCTAGATTTGCTCCATTGTTCTTAGCCTCCTTTCAATCAATGAATTACTTCCTATTATTTCCTGTCCCCTGCTGCCCCTTCACTCACCTGTTTTCCTGTCTCTTCACTCGCTTCTTATCTCTAGTCAATGCAGTCACCTATGCAGTGACATCAGTATCACTGACTGCATCTGTCACACAACAGCCTACAATACTGATGTTTCAGCATCACATAGAGCTGGTGTTACAGACAAACAGGCTCATCAGTATTGCCAGTAGTAAAGGGCTGGATCCAGACTTAAGAAGGAGCTTGAAATTGAGAGGAAAGTTACTCCTGGGCTAAACCATGTTGATTGCAGGGGAGTCATATTTAATCTGTTGCAAACAGTATGAGAGTTGAGAGGTGATGTTTCCTATCCCAAGTCCAAATAACAGTGTAATAGTAAAGCTGCTCAGTATCTGTGTGCAGTAAGCAATTCAAACATATATCCCTGCATGCAAAGAATACAATTACCTTGACCCCCCCTGCAATCAACATGGTTTTGCTCAGGAGTAACTTTCTTCTCTTAAGGCCGTATTCAGAGAACCGTGGCCGTATTCAGAGAACCGTTTTCGCAGGGAGTTGTGTGCGTATTTTTTAGAGTCAATCAACTGCGCATGTGTAGTAACTTTATTTACGTAAGTCACGTTGAATATACTCTCGTAAGTGCTTTAGGCACGGGCATGTGAATCGCACTTGGGTACATACGTGTGGATGGGCAGCGTAGAAATCCGTACTTGAAAATTTAAATGAAAGTGGGTGGGGGGAGGCATTTAAATGATCGTCTGGAGGCGCGGTTATAAAGAATTGCACGGGCGGAGCACATATATACGCACGTAAGTCCACACGTAAAGCACAGAGTGGTTTAGGGACTGGTAAGTCACCGACAGCACGTCCGGGAGAGGGGAGTGTCGGGGGTGTTGGTGGGTGTGTCCTTGCTCCGGCCGTGCGTGTAATCGCGTGCATAAAAACATGGTTCTCTGAATACAGCCCTTTATTTCAAGCTCCTTCCTAGGTCTGCATCCAGCCCAATGTGCCTGCATGTCTAAAACCCTGGTTCTCGGGTATGCAGGAAAATCCACCCTTGGTATACAATTAGTCATTTAAATGTCTTCTCTGATTAGTTTTGAAGTAAGTGTAACTATCACTAATTATCCTTTGCAGGAAAAGAATGTCAGAAACTGAGCTAGCTAAATCTATGAATGAGTTTCTCAACAAGCTGCAAGACGACCTAAAGGAGGCAATGAACAGTATGATGTGCAGCAAGTGTCAGGGAAAACACAGGTACAACCCAAAGACCAGACTCAAATGCTAAAGGAGTTTATTGTCACACTGTACAGGATACAACAGATATGTCGCTCTTCTTTACACCGTATACTTGGCTTTCAATCCTGTTTGCTCAGAATAAGCATCAATCAATTGTAGATATCAAAGTTCTCTATAAATATCTGCAGGTATATAATTCCTACATGAGAAGCTATGAAAGAACTTAATGATTCTATTTAGGTGCTGAACTAGAATAATGTGCGCTGATGAACACGAAATGTAAAGTAGGGTATTTCAGTGTGTTTACTTTTTTGTGTGTGGGGAGATGGCTCTTGCCCAAATCGGTTTAGTCCCCATGGTGTTATTGACCTCTGTTTCCTATTGTGCCTGAGGGGTGTAGTTTGCCGCTCCGATGAACTGTCTTTCGACAGATCACTTTGTGGCAATGAATGCATCGGTTTTTGCCAGGTTCCAGCAAGACAGCATCATTCCTGCGACTGCTATCTCTACGAAGAGTCCAATGGCGGCACGTGTTTTTCAACCTAACCATCCCCTTCCTTGCAACTTAACCTTAGCCCTCAATAAATGTATACACAATATGATGCTATAGCAGCCTGCCAATATAATACACACATACAACACTGTTAAAAATATGCTACTAACCTTTACCCTCCCCTAACCCTAATCAGCATTGCCCTCTAGTCTAACCTTAACCCTGCCCTCTTTGCCCCTTAACCTTAACCCTCTCCTCTGCAGCTTGACCCTAACCAAGAACGGCTACCTTGTTGAAATAAGAACATTCCACATTGTGCCCCTTCTGACTTAAAATCATTATTTGTTTAAAAGTCTTCAGTATTGGTACAGTCGCGATTAAGCTGTCGGCTGTATCACTGCTGAAATTGGGATTACCTCAGTGGCAGCTTCATAATGTGCCTGATATAGGGCCATTGAAAGAGAACGGTTTAAAATGGCCACACAAAAGGTCCTCTAATACAAATTCTTAGGTAGTGATCCATGAGTTTACCTGTCTGGTTCTATTTCTACACTATTTGGGCTGTATTAACAGATTCGTTTTCACTTGAACTTGCGTGCGTATTTTTACGTACGTTTTAACTGCGCATGCGTAGTAACTTTGTTTACGTAAGTTACGTTGAATATACGCACGTAAAAGTGCTTTAGGCACGCACATGTGAATCGCACTTGGGGACATACGTACGGGGCAGGGTTGAAATACATACCTGAAATGTTACGTGAAAGAGGGTGGGTGGAGGCATTTAAATGAGTCTTTGAGGGCGCGGTTACATAGAATTGCACATACGACATATATATATGCACATAAGTACACGCGTAAAGTTAGAGGTGGTCTATGGAGGCGTAAGTCTACGATAACATGGCCGTGAGAGGGGAGTGTCATGGGTGTTGGTGGGTGTTGGCTTGCTACGTGTGTGCGTATAATTGCGGACATTTGAAGAAACGCATCCCTGAATACGGCCCTTTTTCTTTTATTTACACAGCTGGCACACGGCGTATTTATGGGATCTGATGTAGATCAATAAGTTTATCGGAGGTTGTTATGAATTCTCTGTTACTGAGCACAGATAAGACTGTTCGTTATTTCCAGAGAAGAACGCTGGCTTTGGAAAAATTTTTTCATTTTTTTTCTTGTGTGTCTTGCCAGGAGATTTGAGATAGATCGCGATCCTGCCAGTGCTCGTTACTGTGCGGAATGCGGAAAAATGCACCCAGCGGAAGAGGGAGATTTCTGGGCAGAATCGAGTATGCTTGGACTTAAAATCACCTATTTTGCTATGATGCAAGGCAAAGTGTTTGACATAACAGGTAAGTAAAAGCCAGCGACCAGAAACCATTTCATATTTTCTAGATAATCCTATGAAAGCCTAGTTCTACAGTAATAAATCTTATAGACAACGGGTTAGATCTTGAAGAACGGCCGACGGGATTAATGCAAGTCATTTTCGTAAGTCCCCTGCCTGGGAACATCTGCGCTTGTGTTTCCAATGCATAAGCAGTAACTTACACAATAAAGTTACGTCCATCAGTAATTACGATGAAGGGACAGACCATTCATTTACGATGGCTCTATCCCCGCTATCTAGGGACAGGGGAAGCTCCGTTACGACCATGTCTGCGACACATAACTGTGCAGACTTCCTACCAGCAGCGGGGAATACAGGCGGCGTGCACTCCACACTATTTGCTCTTGATTACACCCCCCCCCCGCACACATGTAAAGCATACGCGGGTCTGGATCTGCCCCAATGTTAGTAACACAGTAATGTCTAGAGTTTTGTCACTTTGGTCCTCACATGTTTTGGTGATTTTACTCCGCTCTCTTTAGAATGGGCAGGATGCCAGCGTGTAGGAATATCGCCTGATACACACCGGGTCCCATATCACATTTCATTTGGCTCAAGGAATCCTACCAACACAGGACGACAAAGGTTTGGATTATTGTTAATTTAAGAGTAATAATCTCTCTCTTCTATAATGACAAATATCTGTTATATTTTAAATGTGCTCTTTTTACTGTATTTGATAAATATGTTCAATTTTCCTACAGCTACTGACAGAGATTGAGATAGTTTACTACTTACACACTATACAATCTTTGTGTGATCTGCCTGATAATTGTATAGTGTGTATGCATGGACGACTGGATATCAGTTGTGTCGTGAAATCGAATCTCTTGTGCAGCACAGAAGATTTAACACACGTGACAGACCATCGTTTTACTTAATAGTAGAGTGTGCATATGTAAATATGCAGGATTCTGGGAGTGTACACACTGCATTTAACATGACCAGGCAACCAAGATGGGACATAAGCATGAGCAGTTATATGAGTGTATGCACTTATCCTATGTCTGACCAGATGGGCAGAGTAAACGGGAATTGGATAAGTGTGCACTTAGCTTTACTGTTAGTTTCTACTGCTGGAGTAACATTGCTAATTGCTAAGCACTGGGTTTGATATTATTATTATAATTTTTATTTTTATCGTTTATACGGCGTCCCAAGGTGTCCACAACGCTGTAAAAAATACAATTAATACATAATATAATACAATATAAATATAAAAATATCACAACAATACAATAAAGTGACGCAAGGCAAAATGCGAGGTTTCAAACTTGGCAAATCTGGGAGGAGGGGATAGAACACAGTGAGCGGTTGAGAGGGAGCCACCAGGTGGGGATGGGGTAAAAGGGTAGCATAGGTGGACAAGAGAGGTGAGGGGTGAAGGAGGGAACAACACTAGGATGGAGGACCCTGCTCACTTGAGCTAACACACTAAGTAGGTGAACTTATAGAAGACATAAGGAGGGGGTGGAAGTGGACTACTGATGTGAGCAGAGGAGAGGGGGAAAGAAGGAGAAGAAGGGATAGATTGAGAATGCAGTGGAAATGTTATGTGGGGAAAGGGTAGGTTAGCTTGAACAGATGCGTTTTTAGTGAGTGCTTGAAGACCTGCAATGTGGAGGAGAGTCTGACTGAAGAAGGGAGGTTATTCCAGTGCAGCACAGGAGTAGTCCTGGATACTGCATGAGATATGGTGATCAGTAAGGAGGTCAGACAATGGTGGTTATCAGAATGAAGAGGGTGGGAAGGGGTGTGCATGGAGATGAAGGAAGAGAGGTAGGGAACAGTGGATGAGGAGATGGCCTTAAATGTGAGGGTAAGGAGTTGAAAGAGAGGTCTAAAGTGGACAGGAAGCCAGTGGAGGGTTGAACATAAAGGAGAGGCTGAGGTAGAGTGGCTTGAGAGGAAGATGAGCCTGGAAGCAGCATTGAGTATAGATTGAAGGGGACAAGACAGGTGAGCGGGAGACCAGCAAGGAGGAGGTTACAGTAGTTGAAACGTAATATGACTAGAGTGGATGAGGGTTCTGGTAGCTTCATTGGTGAGGAAGGGACGGATGTGTGCAATGTTGCATAGATGGAAACGGCATCTCGGAAATTTTACACAGAAGAGAGGGGTTGAGGTCGGAGGAGATTTGAAGTAAATTTCAGTATAGAGGTGCTAGTTGATACCAAAGGTGCTTATAAGGTTACCCAGGGAGGAGTTGTAGAGAGAGAAGAGACGGACAGAGCTCTAAGGGAACCAACAGGGAGCATAGAGGGGGGAATGAGCTAGGGGGTGGGAACAGGGATGGTGCGGTCAGAGAATTAGGAAAACCAGGAGAGAGCAGTGTCAGTGAGACCAAAAGAGCAGAGAGTTTGAAGCAGAAGAGGATGGTCAACAGTGTCAAAAGCAGCAGACAGATCAAAAGGATGAGGATGGAGTAGTGGCCCTTGGATTTGGCCGATAACAGATCATTGGTCACTTTGGTAAGGACAATCTCCGTGGAATGGAGGGGCCGGAAACCAAAGGAGAGAGTTGTCAGTGAGGTAGCTGATGAGACGTTGGTACTAAGGTAGACCTAAACACTCCTGGTTCTTAAGACTGCTTGTGCTGGGAGTGGTGACACAGCGGAGGAGAAAGTTACCAGGGCCGCCAAAAACAACGTCCCAGTTTGTTATTGCAGATGCATTTGTCGTCAAAGGAGGTTTGTTCAAACCATTAGGGGCATGACTTTACAAAAAACCTGCATTGCAGAAGTGTGTAACAGCCACTCTCCAGAGTGTGACATATCTCCAAGAATTTACATCAAAAGTAATGTTTACCTTAAATAATAATTTAATAACATTCTTTGATTGTAAAGCACTGCATAATATGCGGTGTGGGTTGGCGGTGTAACGGCCCTTTTGCAAAAGGGACGTTTTCTAAAAGCCATTTTTGTAGCTCCGGAATTGATTACTCCTGCCCTGCCGGAGTGAGGGAATCGAAGATTTAGTATTTAGCGAACCCCAACCCTTATTCTAATGCTTACCCTAACCCTCCCAGCCGACCCTTAGACTCCCTTCCCCCGCAGCCTGACCCTAAGACTCTCTTCCCCCGCAGCCTGACCCTAAGATTCCCTTCCCCCCGCAGCCTGACCCTAAGACTCCCTTCCCCCGCAGCTTGATGTACTAGGGTGTTTTCATTTATTTTTGTTGGCTGTCAAGTAAAAATAGTGCTTATATGATACAATTATGTTATTCATTTAATTGATGTTTTACCCCTAATTTCTTTCCTAGCAAACGTATTAAATTGATATTAACATTATATTATTGACATGTTTTTATTATCACAGGTGCACAAGTTGGTTATAATTTGTGTCGGTAATTTGTAGTGGTATGCAGCCACATGTCATATTTCTTTTTTAGGACTTTATTTCCTTGATATTCATTAATAACTATTAAAACTTTCTATGTGCATGAGGAAGTGTGGCGCTCATAGGTTATGTGAAGAATATATTGTCACATTATCAGAGGTATCACTGAGCAAGGTTTCTTTTTATTGCTCCTCCAGGGCATCCTCTGAAAGCAGCCCAGCCTCTGTTGCAGATTTGCAGAATCTTTTGACCAGAATTTTCCAAGGCTCTCCGGGGCAAATGCCCAATGGCAACATGTTCACCTCTCCCCAGCAGCCCTCACACGGAGCTCCATCTGGCCCTTCCAAACCCGACACAGCACCCAAGAGTGACACAAAGTCCAAACGAAAGAAGAAAATGAGGCGCCCTGTACAGCGATGAGTGACCCACATTTACCTGAACTCTGAATGTCACATACAGGTCGGCATGGGATGACATCTGTTGCACAACTCTTTTATCTTTTCTCCAGTTGTTTCTCGTCAGACAGATGCTGATTAGAACCAAGCTACCAAGGGCTTTAACTACCATACTAGTCAAATGTCTTCTTTCTTTTAATTTTATATTCTCCCCCTTTCAGTTTTGTTACTGTGGGGACCAGGGAGACGTTCCACTGTAAGCATCTTTAATTCACTAATCGAAACATTATCTACTCATCATACCAAAGATTCCCGATGTAGATCTTTCTAGATGGAGCAAACCCTCTCTGTGCATGCAGGTTCTCAAGGAAGCTGACCTGATAGAATGAATGTACATTGGCATAGGAAGTCCTGTCATTTACAGTGGGATTAGGCAACCACATTGCTTTTGTATCAGTATGAAATTGCTGTGAACAATATCAAGTATAAGGAACATGAAGGAGAAGACAATGTTATTTTTCTGTTCTTTTTTTCTTTTTCTTTCTTCCCTATACTTTATTTGTGGAACTTCCTGTGAGAGCACACATGCTGTCATATTTCTTTGTGTTGTGTAGTTTTGTTGAAAATTGTCCTTCTATACTGCGTATTGCAAAAAGTAGGTCATCTGGGAATATTGCACTATTATACAGTTTCTTGGTAGGGAATGGGCTGAAATTGATAGAGAGAGAGAGATTTGTGTTGAGTTTGCAAAACTAACAGAATTTTTATGTTGGGATCGAGTCTTTAAATGACCTCCTTTACACATAGTGGACAGATATTTATAAGATTGAAGCCTATATGCTCTGAACAAGTGATATCACCAAGATACTATATGATCACTGTTCATATTACATGTCCTATGTTATGATGAACGTATAGGCTGTAATCAGTCGATTATAGGCATGTCTCGAAACAGTGGTCGGCACTGTGTGTTCTGTAGGTGACCGATACAGATGAAGTATCTTCAGAAGACAATGATCAATTGTTTTACACACATGAAAATATCTATCCAGGATTGTTCAACTATTTTGAAGCAAGCAAAAGTGCTTTAAAGGCAGCAAATGGACATCATGTTTTTTCATTTGTCTGCTCTCCAGAACGTTTTAGTTTTATGTACTCTACGCGGATTAAGCAAGAAAGCCGTCCCAAGCTTCACTGTAACAGTATTTAAGATTAGGGATAGAGTTTGAGTCTGCTGTGATGCTGGATTTTAATATGTGACTGGCATAGCCCCTAAGCTATAGGTCCCATATATGGTATATTTCTGCAGGAACGGTGTATAGGACAATCAATTTTAACCGATTGTGTTTTGCTTCTGAATATTTTATATTTTTTGATTGTGCAAGTAAGATACCTCTCAGCCCCAAGTCTCATCCTTACACTAAACATTGTGCTCCATACTAAAGAGAAGTGTTAGAGGTAAGATGCAACTTTTACACAGGGTTATAAATGGCTTGTTGCTCTGTAGCTGCTGTATTTAGCTATTGGTTGACTCAGGATAATGGTAGGTGTTATTTAATAACACCCAGAGATCTACATTCACTTGATACTATATAAAGGTGTTTTAATGCTCTAGTGCACAAAATACAGTGACCTAAGATTACTGTTTATATACAATTAATTTTTTTTGTTTAGTTTTTGTATTGATTACTTCAATTGCAGCAACAGCGCCCAGTGAGATGACATACACGTTAGGACAGTATGCTATGAACATCCTGCTTCCAATCAGAATACTCCAGTCAGATCCACACTAATGGGACTGCAAGAATCACTGATACAAGCATCTTGTATAAACCCCTAAAGGGAATTTATAATAGAGGATCATAATAATTATGTATGATTTTCACTTCATGAACAGATTTTAAAAATAACTAATAATAGATCCATAATTCAGAGCTACTTTTTTCATATATGTAAACCTCCAGAATAGTTTCTTTTTAAAAATGTGTTTTCTTTTTCTATTGACCTTTTTAATTCAAAACTGCATTAATTAGAAGGCCGAGCTTAAATGTACATGTCTTTACTAATAACAAAATGTATGGGGTTGAGATAATCCTCAAGTCTGAGGGGTAAAAATGGTCATGTATAACATTTTGTTAAATTAAAACGTTTTTGCTTTGAAGCATCATCTTGTGGTTTGGTTTATTGGACCCACAGTGAAGAAAATACATGCATAGAATAATGTGTATTATATACCTGTATTGGGTATTATTATTTGTCACCATGGGTGTAGTCAGCTCATATGCATAATGTAACAACTAGCTACCCATTCATACAGTCAAGTTCAGTCATGTACAGCCATTGGAGACACCACAATATGAATCTTTATCATTCTGGACCAGCACTTGTCACCCATAGGGCAAAAGAATTAACCAATGATGCAGAGAGAAGGTATTTATATAAATAATCTACCAATGTTCCAGCAGCACACTGCAGGGGTTGTGCAAAAAACCCTCTAAAAGACAAATATGGAATATATTAAAAAGCAGCTGAGCTTGTGATATAGGTACAGAAAAAAATTCCTAAATTTAACATATCACACAGTAAAAATACAAATTTATAATAAAAGAATCACAACCCTAAACCATATTACCATTATATTATTATTATTATCATGGTCCACAATCTTCAAACCACACACAATGGGCAAAGTGTATAAGATAAAAACTTTATAACCTTAAATGTATCGGTGTAAATGTTGCCAAATGTTGGTAATAGATGCGGCTGATATATAATGGACTACAGTAGGCTCCCGTTTATATTTCACAACAGATCCACACCAATTAGTAAAGGAGTTGGAGCTAATATTTGTAACAATGGCACAAGTCAGTGTCGAAAGATTAAAGATCCTGCCGCTGCATTAGAACAACTTATGCCATGTGACTGAAATGACAGCAATCGCAGCAGGGGTTTAAGAATCAAGACCTGCAGCGGTTGCTGTAATTTCAATCACATGGCATGTATGACAAAATGTTTGTCATTGTAGGATCTGAAAGTCTTACAATTTATATAGGATTTTCAAACAACTCTGTAATAGTAGAGAAGGATAAAGACAACTCAAGCTAGGTTGTCCAGTGATGAAACACACACAGATCAGATGACACCTATTTTTTGAAGCTTTCAATTTTAAGTGTTTAGTTGGCACTTTGCACTCCATATGGTGCTCATTTTTTTGCATGACAATCCAAGGCTGACCATTATTGGAATGCTGAGGACAGCACCTAACATGCCATGTCTACTGGTCCCGTAATTAAGCTTTAAGAGGTGCCTTGTCATCCTATAGACCACTACTTGGAGCATCAGGATAATGGCAGTTTATTCATTGTTTGGTATTTTATTTTCTGAGTACCTTCCCTTATAGTCTTTGTTTTCTGTGGACAGTGTATGGTTAGATTCTACAAAGCTTCTGTAGGCGTAATGGTTTTGGATTGTTGCATTATGGAGTTATTTCAGTATCTTTTTAGGTTCCTTGTATTTTGTTCATGCTTCTTCTTACAGGTAACTGTTCTATGCTGGTGAAACCACTTAAGCCTTGTAGCTTTTCCTCCTTTATGTATTCGTTATCCATGTGGAAATAAAATCTTTAGTGTTTGTGGCTGTGTAGTTCTTTTTAGCAATCCTAATAGGCTGGCCACACACTAGCGATCCGCGTAGGAGGTTCCGATAATTGGGCCATTTTTCTTCTAGGTAAAAGTCCCAATAAAGGTGCCACACACTGCTCTTGCTGGGAGTTCAGTTATCTCTACTGAAGAGGGAGGTGCTGCTGAGATTGAAAGAAGTCCCTTGCAGCTGATTGGCTTGCATCAGTCTCTGCACTAACTGGCTGCATGGGCTTTCTGTCCATCATGTCAGGAGGTCCATACAGCTTTTTAATTCGCTAGCTGACTGAGAAACTCTGGCCAATGTGTGGCGCCTCTACCTCCTGGCTGGAGTTTCCCCGCCTGTCTTACTTTTAATTACCGGCGAGTATAACGGTAATATAGTAATGGAAGCCCTGCATCTTTTGCAAAACGCAGAGCTTTCATTACTGTATTACTGCTGTACTTGTCTAATCAAAGAGTCAGACAGATGGGGAAACTCCGGACTGGAGGTGCAGGCACTGAGTCCGATAATTAGAGCTGACCACATACTACACGATATCATCCACTTGGGATGATAAACAGGATTCTGAACGACGCGTCTGTGAGCCATTCTGGGGAGATACTCAGAGGTTTCAGAAATCCATCTGCACCACAAACTACAGCAATTATTGCCCTGATCCATAATATCTGTGGGATCGGGCTGATAATCGCTCTAGTGTGTGGAGTGTAGGTACATCTGGAATTCTTTGCTAAACAGGCTAGAGACGGCATTTCATGCAGCACAAAAGTATGTTTTCCCCTTGGCTTGATTAAGAGAACTTATATTTGCTATTATTTTAGGTATAAACTATGGGGAAAACGAAATGTTGTAAAACTGCATGAATCTAGTGCTAAATAAACACGAGTATGTTAAAAAAAAAAAAAAAAAAGAAAGCAGAGGTATATAATCACATGGATTAGTGATTGTGATATTTGACAGATAAGTAATCTATTTATTAAAGTACATTTATTTATGTTTTGCTTACACTTGAGGATCATGTAGAGCAATGTAATTTGTCTTGTACTCATTCTAGTCTTAAAATAAAGCGGATAATTTTGTGTTCATGCTGTTGCAATTGCAAAAAATGGAACATGGCGTTACACTTAGTGTTGTATTTTAAATTTATTTGCACACTTTAGCAGAACATTATTCCTGAACTATACATTATATATATACACACACACACACACACACATATATAGATCAGGCTCCAGGAGTGACAATTACTGGAAAAGAAAAGTGTTGGTCTTCAGGTATGGGGTGACACTATTCTTTGTGTAATATAATTTAAATATTCTGTCAGTCTCCACATTGGTTGTAAATATTTACATTTTTTTTTTTTTTTTTTTTTTTTTTTTTTTTTTAACACTCCCTTCTTCAGACAAGCTTACCTAATCCTTCAGCTATGGAATTATCTACTTCTACTGAGCTAACCTTCAAAGTGTTTGTTTTGTTCTTTAGATTGTTGTCATCGGATATAACAGCTGAGGTATAGCATGCACTTAAGCTGGTGCTACACAGGACAGATGTCTTCAATCTGATAAATTGGTCTAGATAATTGAGCAGGTATATCCAGGCCTGACTTAACCCATCATCTGCTTGTTCCTGCATACAATTAATGCAATACTTAAATCAGTTATTTATCAGCTAACTTGCATGATTATCATGCAGTGTATGGCTAGCATTCTCTTATCCTACATACTCTGGACCAGATCCAGACTTAAAATACCGCTGACCTCAGCTCTGATGCAAGGGCACCACTGTATCCAGACTTATTTGTGAGCAAGAGACGGTAAGGATTACTGATAACAAACTGTTACCTTAGGACTTGTGTGCTATACTCCTATAAAATGGGGACAGCTTAAAAGTTTGTATAGTAAGAAAGGGGCTTACAAAACCCTTACTGAACTGTACATAACATATATACAAGCTGTCTGCATCCCACAGTTGGAAACACTCGCAGCACAGAACTCTGGATCCAGAAGTGTACTGGGAATGCCCATTAGCAAAAGGCAGGAGATCAAAAAACACTCCCCTTGTGGAGGTTTGGTGCCAGTCACCTATCAGGACACCTCTAACCCGTGTAAACTGAATTTAAAGACATGTTTAAAAACAAAATATCTAAAACAAAATGCTGTAATACCTACACCAGGGACAGAGAGTAAATTAAATGCCAACAGTTGAGTTTACTGATGATTAAGGTTTACCTCAAAATGTTATCATTGGAAGACTATTTTGGCCTTGGAGACGTGTGTAATTCACACAATGGGTTGGATCCAGAGTTTGTAAAGCAGGCGACTTATGTATGCATCGGGCATGCACATAAGAATTTTGATGCACGATTCAGTCTCCGCATGGGGAGATATGCAAGGTGGGTGGGCACAGATATTTAAATCGTACAGTGAGGGTGTGGCTAAGACTATAAGTACAATCTAGTATTCTGCATGTAGTAATGCCAGGAAAGGCAATGCCCACATTCCTGTGTGCTGAAATGTGGATACAAAATTCCATGCTTTGGCCTCTGCAATGCTCTTAATTAAGGGTGGATCCAGTCCAATATTGTTTCCCACATCCATTTTTTTTCTTTTATAATGGTCTCCCTAAAAAGCTGCTGACTACTATTATCTCAAACTACAGGTCAAAGGTGCAGATACCATAGTGTTTATCAGTTGTATTTTCAGATTACTTTTACAACAGGTATTTTTTTTTCTGGAGAAAGGCTTAGATTACCTATTAAGTTTTACAATGTGTCGCAGAATTACTCGTGTGTGATTAAGTAGATTTTGGGGGGTCTGGGTGCGGCTGATCTGGATACCAGAGGGGGTCTTTATAGCACACCCTCCCCCATCCCTCATGGAACGCTAAGCAGGCTGGCAGCTTAAGACAGCTCAACACTCATGTGTAATACATTTCCAGCAGCTGACAGCTGCAAACAACTCTTAGTAATCATACATGGGCCTTGCCCAACCTCTAGCTAATTGACCAGAGTCAGTGATGCAACCTAATAATAATTTAGTGATTGTACATGGAAACATATAAGTATTTAATATGACTAAATGCATGGACCAGTAATTAAAGAAATCTTTCCTGAACTAGAACATTTTAATGTAGTATAGCACACAGAGAAAATTTTTCCTGTGTAACTGCCACTAGTGTCAATAACACAGGGGAAATCCTGCAGTGTGAAACACACACAGATGACAGTAACTTCTGGAATGGATTGTCATAATATATCTGATAAGGAGCGGACTACATTTGAATCTGCCTTGTGTATCTATCCTGTTCCACAGCCATGAAAAACACTGCCTACGTTCTCTGCTGAGAACATTGTAATGAGTCAGATAATAGCTAAATAAAACGAATGTAATAAAAAAAAAACCCCCTGGCCAGACTGCATGAGCAAAGAGTGTCTAATATGATGTCATTAACCATTAAAAGCAAGTAATAATACAAATATATTTCTAATCAAAGCAGCCAAATAAATGCATTTAATTTATGGTCATATTATGCATGTTTATTGACTATCTTGACCTTCGTTATTCTACTTTCATTCAATGAATTAAATAAATGGAAGACTACATTACAAAAAAAAAAAAAAAAAAGCTGTTGAATCCTTAAAATTAAAAGAAAGAAAATGTCATCACAGTTCACAGTAGTTGACTGACTAAAGACACTGGATGGAGAGACATTCATTCTTCATTTATCACTGTACAGGGTACAACCAGGAAAAAGCATCTGTGAACGCCTCCCTTATTTTATTTGTCAGTAATTAAGAGAGTATCACAGTTATCATATTCAAATTAAAGCGATTAAATGATTTTCTTTCTGCTGAAGTTGCAATGGTTCTGTCCAGGATCTCATCTCTAAACAGGATGCAGTGGTAAGCAGTGGATATGGGATGGTGTATCGTGGAGCACCGCATTAGGACAGGTAACTGCATAAGCACAACATTATATAGCCAGACCATGAGTGACGACTTTCCCAACATGTTCTATCATGCAGTAGATGGATCATCTGATGGCCAGCAGGTGGAAATCCTACTTATAAGGTATAATGTCCTCTTCAGTACTTGTTTATCCCAAATATCCTGACACCATGGAACTGAGGAAGCTTTGGAAGGAGCACACTTAGCAGTGACAACGTGTTGATAAGGAAATGCACAGCATCATACTTGGTGTAGAAGCTGGCAAGGATGTATCTGCAGAGGAATAAGATTAGATCACTATATGAAATAAAATAGGACACAGTAACATCATTCAAAACAACCAAATCTCATATACCATTAACATTTACAAACAAGCACTGTGTACGGTGATCTACAATGTGCACTACAAGGATATACTGCAACAGGGACACCTAAACTGGCAGATTCCCCACATTTCATAAAGTAAGAGAGAAAGAATATAGTTTATTTCATTGCCTGGTCCATGATCAAAGAGTTTTCACCTCTTTATGACCACACATATTCATGATAAATCTCTGAAGACATATGGATTTCTTTTAGTAACAATATCAAATAATGAACCTAAATACTAAATGGAATGATTCTAACTTTTCTTCAATTTTACACAAGAATGATATACATACAATTCTCTTTTCTTAGCATAAGGACACCAAATATAATATATAATATAAACATGGCTGTTGCAGTGATGCACTTACGGGTAAATCGTTTTTTGGGATAGAAGAATAAGGCACTACAAGCTTAAGTTATATGGGTAATTTAAACTACTATGGCACTCCTTAACAGTTTTACGTTAGATAAAGACCCTCCAACATGACTCCTTCCATTAGGTACAGTATACTCCGCACCTCAGCTTCCAACTGTCACTCACCTGGTTTAAATGACAAACTGGAAAACGAGAGAGTATTTTGTACCTAATGGAATGGGTCTTGTTGGAGGGTCTGTAGATATAACATTTAAAGATCAATTTTTCTATCAGAAGATGATTTGAAACACCGACAGATTTAACAATAAAAAGAAACAGCGCTTGCTTTATATACCTCTATATATGTATGGCTTTGCTAATCCACACAGTGGGCCCAATTCAACTAGGCACGATGACGGGAAAAAGCTCGCTGTGCGCTTTTCCCCATCATATAAGGTATGAAAACTAAGCAAAGTTTTATGTGCACCTCTAAACCCCCCCCCCACCAAAAANCCCCCAAAAAAAAAAGTACGCGGAAGTAGCTTCACACCGCAAATAATTGAATCAGGTCCAGTGGATTCTCTCTATCAAAGCCATACATATTATATAGAGGTATATATATCAAGCGCTGTTTCTTTTTATTGTTATTTTGAGTTGTACTCTGGGAGGAGGGGGAACACCCTCCACAGCAGCGATCAGTTGATTTAGTTTAAATATTTTCTCTATTTTTTTATTTTATATGTTCCCTATTTTACAGTGCTGGGTATAGACATCTCTAAAAGGTGACACAAAAGATCTAACATGATAAAAGATCACATCAGCAGATCAAAACATCTCTATCAGATAATCTTTCATGCCACATATAGAGATAATTGTTTTGAAAGGTCTGTCACAGTACAATGCGTCACAATTCTGGGCAATAAAACAAAGATGAGGGGAAAAACCCAAAGCATTTTGTTTCAGCATTTCTAAACCTATTAGCCTTTTAGATGCAAAAATAAATCCTTTTCCCTTTTTAGTTAATGATATTAGACAAGGGCTCGACAATTCCAAGGCACTAGGTCGACATGGAGCAGCGATCACAGCAGTCCATTTACCCACCAGCCCGCCTGTAAGATTACGGCAAGAGAAGCTCCCAGTAGCATAATGCCAATAGTCGTCAGCATCACACAGCTACGAGCATGGCTCTCAGTGGAAAAGCACAGAGGAAGTCAGAAGTCTAGGTATGTGAAGGATGTTTGCATGTGTGTGTTTTTGCATACATATTTCACAGGTTTTCTATGTGTCTAATGTATTTATATCTATATGCATATGACCTCTTGTAAAAACTGAACTATATATTATATATATATTTTTTATACATACAAGGAAAGGGGAATGGAGGGAAAGAAAATAGAGGGGTTTGGGGGTTTGTAGGAGGACGGTGCACAAGGTCCCGGAAAAAATTGTGTTGGTCACATATCAATCAAGGGCAGAAAATCGCTCTAACGTTATGGATCACAAAAAATCTGAATCCTATACATATGTTGTTGCACAAGGAAGGAGTGTAATCATAATTACAAGCTGAAAATGATCATGGTTCTAGCTGCACAAGCGTAGTAACTGAGTAATCTGCCTATATTATGTCCTTGTGACAATGAGAATAAATCAAGGCAATAATTGTTAGAGAGTGATATAAATGGTCTCCCCAATATATCTCCAGCCTCCCCAGTATTCCCCATCATGTGTCTCTAGCCTCCCCCATTATTCCCCATCATGTGTCTCTAGCCTCCCCAGTATTCCCCATCATGTGTCTCCAGCCTTCCCAGTATTCCCCATCATGTGTCTCCAGCCTTCCCAGTATTCCCCATCATGTGTCTCTTGCCTCCCCAGTATATATTTTATTTACCTTTGATGTCTTCTGTCTGTTGCTCTCCTCCACGGCATGCTCTTTCTTCTTCATGGCCATGTCAGTGTCATTTGCATAAAGCAATCAGGTTCCCGCTATCAGCCATTGCAGCAATTATACAGGCAGCTGAAACGGGGGTTGCTTTCAGCTGTTCTGTGTAACTGCCATGGCGGCTGATAGAAGGACCAACCCTTTGTTCAGCTACGATTGCCAGCAGCAGGGCATCACCTCGTTCCTGAAATTTAACCCAGTGGTGCACTTGGTCCACATAATACAGGCTGCAAGCATGCATTTGGGATGCATGTGGCCCTTGGGCTGCAAGTTTGACACGTCTGTCCTGACAAATGTTAAAATTTGCATATGAAATGACATTTAAAATATACATGCATCTATTATCTCAAATATATGATAAACGTCAGAAAAACATAATATTACATACTAGAGAATGTCATCTAGATTCTGACTGGTTGCTATTGGTAACATCTCCACTTTTCCCTTTTCCCAGTTTAGTAAATCTAGTCCTAATTGTTGATCAAACAAGGGGCTTTCAAAATCCACCTGTGCTGAGAAACAGACACTCATCTAGTTGGAGACAACGACACACTCTGTCTAGCTAGTATTCGGTCTTAGATGAAAACTGCTGTTGGTTTGTGAAATTACTATCTGAAAAAAAATAGTTTAAAGCAACCTCCTGGCTCTAATTTTTTGGTCCAATCTATGGATTTTACATTTTACACATTCAAATCAGCGATACCTACTATTTACAATAAATACTTACAAAACAATTGGGGTTATGGTGAGAAACTTGCGAGAAGACGTGAACTGGATTCCATAGTCCATTTGTTCCCAGTGAGTAAGAAGTCGCGCCTTACCCTGATCAGGGGTCTCAAATGGAGTGCCTTTTACGGTGTGCAGGAATAGATACATTACCTTTAAAGATAGATAAAAGAAATAGGTAAGCATTTTATTGTAACAGATAGGTTATTCATGTGCCGTGGATGAAGATAAAATCCAGAAAAATGTGTCAGATAAAATGAAAATTCCTGCCACATTTATGCTATAACATTTGCACTTTGGTATGATTTGAAATTATGGTTTTACATTAAAAAAGGTCCAAGCTTAATACAATGATGTGAATACTTATAAAACTACTAGAAACAGGGCCTGATTCAGACTTAAGAAGGAGCTTGCAAATAAGAGAGGAAAGTTACTACTGGGCTGAACTATGCTGATTTCAGGGGAGTCATATGTAATCTGTTGCAAACAGTATTAGAGTTGGGCTGGGAAACGCCATCTCTCAACTCTAAATAACAGTGTAATAGTAAAGCTGGTCAGTATCTTTGAATAATAAGCAATTCAAAGATATATTCCTGCATGCAAAGATAATAATTAACTTGATTCCCCTTGAAAATGGTTTTGCCCAAGAGTAAATTTCCTCTCATTTTCATTCTCTGAATCAGGTCCAGAATTCGCAGAAGCTGATTAGCCTAACAAGTGAAGCCAAGAAGCTATTAAAGCATTTTTGCAGACAGTCGTTCCAATCTGATCATGAATAATAAAGGAAAACGTATTCATATTAATAATTATCCAAAATATTTTTTTTTGTTAATTAAACATAATATCCAGCCAATGTATTTGTTAGGTGGGTTTTTTGTAAAGCAAAAGTACCAGGCATCACGTTCTACCACTTGCATTTTATCATTAAAGCAGGAATACTCACTGCATAGTGTGTCATTAGATTGGCTGAGACCTTGACCAATCGTGTGCCCTATACATGATATTTCAACCAACAGAACAAAATGAACTTATATGGCAGGCCTCAAAAGCCTACCTAAGTGCAGGGGGCAGGTGATGTCATTACATCACTTGCACGCTGTCAGAAGCATATTAACAGCAGGAAGATCCAGTAAGAGGCAGAATCTTCAGCTCAATTGGTCACAGAAGGGGATTAAGATGTTAAGTGTTCTTTGGACACACTTACTGGGGCAATAATTTGATGTAGTAATTATTACTGGGGCTATTATTAAATAATAGCACCAATAAAAATGCCCATATAATATACAGTGCCTAATATTTTTTTTTATATCGCTCAGCTGGCAAAATGTTTTGGGAAAACACTGCAGATGTGGGTAATTCATTAACTGTACACCTAAGATGATTAAAATAAAAACTAAGCACATTCATTAATAGTTTTGTTATTTTTATGTAATGGACTGTGTACTAAAAGAACAAAAAATATTTGTCAAAAGTGAAAAGCATATGATATGGCCTAGAAAAGGTTAAATAACATAACAGATCGGAAGTATTAAATTCACAATAATATAAAAAAATAGTAAAGAAACACAAAAATGGATATAGAGCTAACAAAATTCCTAAAATTTAGGAGGGACAGTATATATTGTTGTTTAATTAAAAATAACAGGAGCATGTGGCTGTAACCAAAACATTAAGTTATTATTGATTTGAGAAGTTTCAATCTATACTTGTAAATCACTTCTACAGCACAACATAATATATATCTATTTATCATTTCCCATTTCTAAACATTAATTATCAAAATATGTTAAAATATTACTTACAAGATTATGAATCACATTAGTCAGGGTCCACACAACAGGGACACTGAAAAAGGGGAAACTCAGGAGGATTATGTGTAGAAAAGTCACAAGAATAATGTAAGCCAGCCATATTCCTCGACTGTTCAACACCCGTGTGTTGGGGTTCACCTCGCTATGTGCCACCCCAACATTCATCCTAAAAGATAAATTGCAATTGTAAACAAGGCATGTCAAGTCAATAGTTAAAAACAAAAAAAACAAAACTATATTCTAATATATCTCACAGGTATATGTATGTGTG
>WWET01000292.1:221514-231514 GCA_011038615.1 Limnodynastes dumerilii
GGAATGCCTGGCCCGTGGCTTGGAGGTGTAGGGGAACAAGGGTGATTTGGTCAACAGACTTCAGACATATCTAGATGAACATGGTTGGTAAAAAAAAAAAAATTTAATGAAAATGTCTGTCTTTTTCTGAAGTGTAACTAAATGAATATGATCATCTTATGGGACCAACTGAATGGCTTTAAATAACTTAGCATTCTTATAAATCTCAGACTCAGTTGAGCGTGATTGCCAAGTATTAAAAAAAAAAACCTATGTCAGCAAATTTAGCTGAATCATTTAGAACTGCATCAACATTTTCCTTGCACTCCATATATATTATTTTATATTTATAAGAATAGAGACATGGGATTGTGTAGAATATTAAAATCTATCTTGTTTTTTCATTCACTTAAAGCGGAAGATGAGGCTAATGAAGAAGATGTTTTAGGAGATGAAACAGAGGTATGTTCATATATTAAATGACTGCATGTAATGTGTTTGGAACGTATGACTAGTTGATGACCTGGTGCTGTCACTATGGGTATATATATCATATATATTATGTTGTGCATCTGTGTTAAAGACTTGCCTTATAGTTTACACCAGTTGTTATATGGTTTGTGTATACTAGAAAGTGGGATAATGTAGGTAAATAATACATTTGTTCTACTGATGGACCAGATGCTTGGAACCTAAAAGAATCAGTTTGTGTAATAGGGAAAACAAGTCCCCTCTTTACTGTGGTTACACTTTTTTATAATAATAAATATTCTACCTGTCACCACATGGTTTTTGCATGGTACAAGTTTGCTCTTGACTTGAACAATGCAATCTAATTGGAGTTTAAATGTGTTTCTATCTCTATCCAAAACATAACTGGTTCCTTATTTGCTGCTTGTGTATATACCGGGTTTGTCATTCAATAAGTGTGTTCTTCTGTCGGCTTAAATTAAGGTACAATTTGTTGCTGTCCGGTACAAATATCTATGAAATAGAAATCATGAAATAAGTGGAGGTAAATGTAGAAACCAATTCCTGCTTATAAGGTTATGATCAGTTCACAACCTAAATGGGCCATGTATGATCCAAAGGCACACGCAGCAGTGTCTATGGATGCCTGTGTAATGATGGGCACACAGCTCAATGCAGCTACATAACCATAGATGCTGCACAAATCCAGGGTAGTACATTGTCATTTATATGGGGGATAAAAGGGTATGAATAGTGCGAGTGCTTCAGCATCTAGATGTACTAAATAACATCCTCCTTTTCCCTACGATTACACCCCCTTCAGAGCATATGTGGGTGATTTGGGTTCATGATTGTGTGTGTCACCATGAGCATGCTCAGTGCTAAATCACAGCGAGACGCGCTACATGAGCTAGTGTTCGCTCTGGATAGATCCCATGACCTCGGATTGCTTTCACATAGGTTGTGGATCACAGAAAGACACGCTACATACACTGGTGTGCTCTGATGCGCTGTGCGTACTAACACACAGCGTATTGCCGTGCACTCCTCCAGACACTCCCTCCTATCCCAGCGTATTTACCCTCGATTACGCCGCCTGAGGGCTACCCTAACTTCAGCCGGCGTAAGCGGGGGTAAATACGCTGTGACCGGAGTATATTTACTAAAACCCCTCCCTCCCTCATTACACTACTTCCTCCCCGCCTACCTACACTAACCTTTGCATAGTAACGGCGAGGAATGCCCCCTCAGCCGTTACTACGCTGATACTATGGACACCTGATCCCGACGCATGTGCAGGACGGCTTTTCAGCCGTTCTTGCGCTTCTGCCCGCCGTAGGTCTGGATCAGCCCCCTTGTGTGTATTTTACAAAATTTCATCCAAAATGACACTGTTCCTTCTTTTTTTTTTTCTTCCGGTACTGATGTCTGTATTGACTGTCTCAGGGCATAATGGGCTATCCTGCTTTGACTTACTTGTGCCCTAATGATGGACCGGATGCTGACCAGGTCTGTCCATCCAACAGAGAGAGGGGAGTTTACGCCCCGTCACTCCCCTCTCTTGTGCGGACTTTATAGCAGCTCACGATGGAGAGTAGAATTTAAAATAACCCAGTGTTTCCCAGTGACCCAATGTGGAAATACATACAACTTGATCACACAGTGGACAAAAGTGAGAAAAAATTTACAGTACATTAAGCCCAACTAAATTCAGAAGCTTACCACTATGGATATCAAAAACAAACCCCTTGTTTATTTCCAATAATCACAAATTCATAAAGACATAATAAAAAATTCAATAAACTGACCAGAAGGCTGCAAGATTAGAGCCAAAGTTCATTGAAGAAAAATGGGTAAAAATGGGTAGTGCCAAAGGCACTTATCCTGCATATGTGTATGTAGTGCTAACACAAGAGTCAGTATGGTGCTCACTACCATCTTTGACATGATAGGAAGACAAAGGAACTTTGTGCGCAGGCTTGCCGAATACTGACTCCTGTGTTAGCACTACATACACATATGCATGATGAGCACCTTTGGGCACTACCCATTTTCACGCATTTTTCTTCCATGAGCTTTTGCTAATCTTGCCGCCTTCTGTTCAGTTTGTTGAATTTTTTTTCATGTATTTTCTGAATTTGTGATTATTGAAAATAAGGGATTTTGTCACTTTCAGTAATTTCCAGGCATTGTAGGACAGGTGCTGTAAAGAGACATAAGAGGAGATCAGTATTTTGGTAACTGCTAGCAGAGCTTAACGTGACATTGGACCAGATCCAGAGTTAGGTCCGTTAGACCAGTTACTCACGCAAGGTGCATAAGTGGCCTGATCTGACTGGAGGGCACATGCGCCCTCCAAATGTTACGCTAGTTGTTCAATATGAACCCACTTCCTAGGAAATGGGCTGTGCTTCCCCTCTGCCTGCTAAAGTGGGCGGGGCAAGCATGCTAATTGTACAGTGTGGGAGGGGGCTCCCAAACTTGTGCGGATGAGCGGTCGTATGGGCCGCTGATCCGCACGATTTACTTAAGGATGCCATAAACATGGAAGAATGCACTTATTTGCGCTGCCTATCTCTACTTTCACAGGGTATGCTGCTTAAGCCCACAGGGCGAGCTATTAAGAGCTAATGTGGTCACCTCCTTACACTCCCAACATAAACTAGACAATGGATAGTAGTATTTAAAATAACCCCACGCTTACCAGAGACCCAATGTGAAAATCCACTGTTTACATACAACTTAATCACAAATGAAGGCTGCCACAGTGGACAAAATGTGAGAAAAATATATACAAAACATTGAGACCAACAACATTCAGAAGGTTACCACTATGGAGATCAAAAACAAATCCCTTATTTTCAATAATCACAAATTCAGAAAAGACATGAAAAAAAATTCAACAAACTGAACAGAAGGCGGCAAGATTAGCAAAAGCTCATGGAAGAAAAATGCGTGAAAACGGGTAGTGCCCAAAGGTGCTCATCATGCATATGTGTATGTAGCGCTAACACAGAAGTCAGTATTCTGCAAGCCTGCACACAAAGTTCCTTTGTCTTCCTATCATGTCAAAGATGGTAGTGAGCACAAAGTCCAGCATAGTTCCAATCACCTTGATGCTGTCCTTTCAGTCCCGATAATAACACAATGTGTGCAGAATATCTATTCATAGATCTGGGGCACGTGATGTTGCGTTATTGGTTCATTACACAGATTTAAAGGAGAGAGTACTTTTACCCTTGAAGTGACGATTCCTCTGGATCGAACATGTAAACACTCCTCACACCACCCGGTGCTCAGGATCAGCTCTGGTATCAGTGTGCACCACGGTACCTAGCCTCTGTATGATCACTGTCGCTGGCCAGAGGTTTAGTCTCACCCAAACTGGAGATCTCCTAATGTCAGTTCCTATGCGGTTCACCCATGGCGGGTGTTTGGAACTATACCGGACTTTGTGCTCGCTACCGTCTTTGACATGATAGGAAGACAAAGGAACTTTCCGCGCAGGCTTGCCAAAAACTGACTCCTGTGTTAGCACTACATATACATATGCAGGATAAGTGCCTTTTGGCACTACCCATTTTTACCCATTTTTCTTCAATGAACTTTTGCTCTAATCTTGCAGCCTTCTGGTCAGTTTATTTAATTTTTTATTATGTCTTTATGAATTTGTGATTATTGGAAATAAACAAGGGGTTTGTTTTTGATATCCATAGTGGTAAGCTTCTGAATTTAGTTGGGCTCAATGTACTGTAAATTTTTTCTCACTTTTGTCCGCTGTGTGAACAAGTTGTATGTATTTCCACATTGGGTCACTGCACTGCACTGGGTTATTTTAAATTCTACTCTCCATTGTGAGCTGCTATAAAGTCCGCACAAGAGAGGGGAATGACGGGGCATTAACTCACCTCCTTCTTTGAGTCCTGACAGAGATCAGGACCTGGGACTTAGAGTTGAGCTAAGAAATTTTACAGCTCAACTCAGTGGTTTAAATTGTCCTCCCCTGCAGTTCATCGTGGTTATTGCACCTGCTTTGCCCTCACTCTCACACCCTGGATCACCCTGTATTCATTGCTGCACTATGAAGAAGAACAAAAGCCTCCAGAAGCTCCAGTCACAGAGGATGAACCTGCCAAAACAGTAGAAATGTGAGGACATGCCGATCTTTCTTCTTCATGTTCTATTTTTGAACCCATTAGCCACACATTTATACATTTAGCCCATATATGTAATTGTTTAGTGCATGTTTATTGTGAAACTAAGTTTGCAGATATGTATAACTCCTTTACTGGATATACATGACTATATATTCATGGCATATACTGGTATGCGAGGTGTGATATAAATCTTTATACATTACCTATAGCTGTACTATATCATTGGTTAATTTAGGCTTTATGTACTACATAATAATACCCCATTCACACTGAGCCAAAAACCGGGGATATTGCAGGGGCAAGCCCTAACGACCCGGGTCGCCTACTGCAAATGGGTGCGCCTACTGCAACCCGGGTCTAATGACCCAGGAATCAGACCCGGCCAATTAGCCGCCAGTGTGAACAGTTCGACCCGGGTTTTTCAACCCCCGGTCTCACTGAAAGCTGATTGGGGAGGGGGAGAGAGACACCTTTACATGACGTCAATAGCTTGCTGCTGATAAATACAGAGAGAGATAGATCAGACATGGTGCACTGGAAGGAGGAATATGTCCGGTAGCTTTTATCGATCAGAGGGGAGGAGGAAATGCTGGACTTCATGAAAGCTCTCCTCCTGCACAAATAATGGCGTAGCCTGTTCTCCCTCTCAGCCATAAATTGCGCCTTTCTCCTCTTGAAATCACACTGTGCAAGACAGCACAGTGTTAGCAGCTGCACCAAGCTCTCATTTGCTGTATAAAACTGCAAAATAACACAATACAAGACTAGCTCCCCAAAGGCTGCTGAGTGGAGGTACCTTAGGTCAACTCGCCACTGCTATACACAACTAACTCGTCTGCCATCTTGAAAGCAATGCACTGAGCAACACCACCCACTTTGACCTCATCTTTGTGTGCCAAAAAAAGTCCCCTTTAAATAACATCATCGTTTCTCAGCCTATCACAGTTCTTCTTTTGATGAGTCACACTAAAGCCAGGGCAGACCCGTGTTCAGTGTGAACGGGCCTGACCCAGGAATTTCCTGGGTCTAAGCAGTAGTTTGAACTGAGGAGCTGGGCTGATGTGTGCCCCGGCAATTTGACGGTTTTTGCCGGGGCGACAGTGTGAACATGGTATAAGTGAAGTAACAACGTATAAATCCTAGTTATAGTCCTTTTCTTTGGTAGTATCGGAAAACGCCTGCATTTTGTTGCATGTCCAGTATTGATCTGGAAATGTTTTAGATGGCAAGAGGGGGAAATGTATGTGGATAATTCAGTGATGTTGCACTATCCAGACTTCTTGACCTCTCATTTTAATTGAGTACCTAATGGAATTTTTAGGCTAGGGTTCATGTAGCATCTCTTTGCGAGTGGCTATTTCCAGCAGTCTTCTGACATTGAAAGCCTGGATCTGTTCCCTTGTGCTCATGTTTATAAACATATTTTGTTTATGGGCATGTATGTTTTGTTTTTTTAGCTCTACGAAACCATTTAATTGAAGTGTCCTTTATTTAACATCCAACTGGTGTCTCATATGTCTGCCATTGACATAAACCCTTACAGTATAAATATGGGAGAAAAATGATGATGATTGTAATTTTATGCCTGAGATTATCCTAAAGTTATAAATCTGATCGTGTGTTTAACTCCAAATGAGTGCAAAACCTGGGGATGACCTGTTTCTTTTCAAGCCTCAACAATTCCACTCTGTGAACATGTGGGGCCTACAGCTCTTGTTACTTATAGACATTTCTACTCCACAATAAAGACCCCAACCAGCTTATTGCACAGTGGAATCCTATGGAAAAGCCGTGTTGTGCCACAGCTCTTTAGATGATCACCATTGTACTGATGAAAGTTGTGTATAGAATCTGCTTGACTAAAGGCTAAATTGTGAGTGTGTATTAACAATCATTGAGGCTGAAATAGGAAAAAGAACTTATTTGGGGAAGTATAGAAATACTTTTGCATTAGTTATACCAGTATAATGATCTGCCTTTAATTTACCATTCATCTGTTTTCATTTAGCACCCTGTTGTTTAATATAACTGGGGTTGTATATCTTTGGCCGTGCTGTGTTAATACCTATCCATAGAGGTTCTGAGATAACCTCAGCAGGACAATATATTGTGTATCCACAGTCACTATATTAGGATTACCAGTAAATTGTTTAACCTAATCTGACCATTTGCAACATTTCTAGAGCTAAAAAGACAAAGAATATTGATCGGCAGCATCGCAGTATTTCCAAAAATAAGACTTGAATCATTACGTGTTTTATGTTAATTGACCAGTGAGCTTCTAATACAATGTGCTATCGTGTGTGGCAGTGTGTTAGCATCTTCAAATAAGCTACATTGATTTTAGCTGCTTTTCTGTGCTGGTTTGGTTAACAAAGAAATGCTGCAGACTAAATTTCCTAGACAGTATGCAGAAAATGCTAGCGCCCAGCAGGTATGTGTTTGCTAATCCAAAGCACTGCCTTTATTGGCTGCGTTACACAAGCACTAAATCTTGTGTTAAGGTAGTAATAGATTTTATTTTCAATGCGAGTATGGCCATGAGGTGCACTTTTTATTGTCCTCAGATAAACTTGTGGCTTAGTCTACATGTTTGCCCTGTCTGTAAGTATTATTTTATGAAAGAGCTTAGTTCTTACAGCGGGGTATCTACCCATCAATTCTTTGTACTTTTTCTGCCTCCCTTTTCTTGATGCAGTTTCCCATGCAGATTACAAAGGATCTTTTCAAATAAAATTTCATCTTAATCTTCTCAAATGTTTATTGTGATGTCACCAAAAGAGCGGATTAGCTGACATGTAAATTCAGGTTTTGTTCTTTTTTTATATTTAGAAGTAAAATACTGTTAAACAATCTGATTTGTACACAGACAAATGAAGGCATGCGTCATGCTATGCTTTATTATAAAGAAACGTGTTAAATAAATATGTCACTGGAGGGGTCCCACAATCCCGGCAGCATCTTGTTATAGAATTCCATGAATGTGAAAAGGAATAGAGACTTGTGTAAGGGGGACACTGCCACACAAGATGGCAATCCACACAGTGATGATCTACAAAACTGACCGCTGTGTTTACGTAGAAATGCTCATAGATGTGTCGCCTCTTATTGTTGTTCTTCTGTATAGGCTTATCAACCCACAAACATTTAGTCCTGCTGTATTTGAATATCCTGAAACTTTTGTTTCTTTTCTCTCCAGGAGGGGGCACTGTGTATCAGGCATTGAAGTCTTTTAATACTTTGCTGCCTTTGCATCCTTGCTATCAATTTTAATAGGGTTGATTGCGTTGAAAGATTTGTGTATGACCGTCTAATAAACGTCATGGGTTGTCTTAACTTTTCCCAGGTATTAAATAACAAAATAAATAATACAATAAAAATACTATCCCATCAGGCATCTTCTGCAAGTGTTACAAGCTATAACAAACAAATCTTAAAGCAATGCAGAAAGGCGCTAATGGCACCCAGGGCTGCAGGAATCCCCTGTGTCTCCTGTAAGGCAGGTTTCTGTATGGCGACATATAGCTGGTAATTATGCAGGAGGGCATTTTATTTCATTAGCTTTGTGCTTTTCTATTTCTCAGGGCAGAGTAGTTGTGTAACAACGTAGCACACATACAGACAAATGATTTAGGTATTCCATAAGAGTATATTAGTTAATACTACTTTTTGCTTCTTTGAAGAAATCCAAATAATGATTAACCTACATTTGTTTTTCATAATAGACTTAATCGTTCTGCCACTAATTATTATTATTATTATTTTTAAGTGCAATAAATGTTTATTAAAGGAAAGGGAAAAAACATTTTGCTTCCTACAAATGTAATGATTTGTTGTAACCTGGGCTGAATTATATCTTGCAGTTGTCCACTTTTATTGTTTGTGGTGGATGTTTTATGACAAGATTTCTATGGCTACATGTGTTCTTCAGGAATACAGACAATGTGAGCCTTGCCACCTGTTGGCCAAACATGCACCTTATGGCTCTATGCATTTTACTCTATGCTGTAGTGTCAGCCCTGTGCAGGTGAGGTGGTTGAGCTGAACAAGTGTCTTCTGTGTGTGTTACATTGTCACACAATTACAGGACTAATTTGGTGGCCATGTTGCAGAGATG
The DNA here is from genome assembly GCA_011038615.1 of Limnodynastes dumerilii. Lineage (NCBI taxonomy): Eukaryota > Metazoa > Chordata > Amphibia > Anura > Limnodynastidae > Limnodynastes > Limnodynastes dumerilii. Next base: position 230,239 of record WWET01000292.1, read on the forward strand.
TTTGGAACGGACACCTTCTCTGGTGACCTAATGTTACCTTGACTTTACTAGGGACATAAAGAAAATTGCTTGTTTAAAATGCCTTTTGATGAGCCTTAAAACCTGTGGCACATATTGATTCTCTGGGGTGTGTGGAATGGCACGTCCTGTCCTCTGACCCCACTGTGCTTCCTGTGAAAGTTGTTAAACCATTTACTGCCCCATGGGAAAAATCTCCTTCAGGATTTGGGAACAAAAGCAATGCAGCGTTCCCCCTGAGCGAGCACCTCTGCCTTTATGGGGCTCTTATGACCCACACTTTATGGGAGAAAGCTTTTTAAGGCCTGACACCACTTTAGGTTCATTTTCCTTTAAAGCCTGGGAACTTCCTCGAAAGAAACTGTTCTTGTGTCATGGCCATGGGGACATGTGTGACACTTTCATGCTAGTGCTATAAATAGACCTTTCTCAGAGGAAAGATAACACAGCCAGAGGATCATCGCATGTATTACACAGAATGCCCCACACTCAGCCAGTCAATGTGGGTGCTGATAGATAATGGGGTGGCTGCCAAGCCATATAGATAAAGAAATGTCATTTCAGTGTCCATATGGTTTATGGACTTTCTCCTGTTCAAGCTCAAGCTGCAAGTTTATATACAAAAGCATATCTAAAAGATAGATGGCATTTGGCACCTTGATAAAAGTCACTAAAAGTGACTGAAACATCGGTAATATTAAAACTGGCCGACTTCTATAGCTAATGCAGCCATGTAGAGTAAGTTGTGAAGCAGTTATCAAATTGATGGCAAAAACTGCATGCATTTCTTGGTTTGCCATGTGTATCTCTCCATTGTTAAACCCATTAAATAGTTTTCTCTTCTTATTTTTAATAGAGAAGCAGAGAAGAAGGTGGTGAAAATTACAAGTGGAACCGTCGAGGTTGATGTGAGCAGTCCCTGCTTTTATTTGAATGAGTCTTGACATGCCTGGTGGTGGTGGTGTTGGTTTTCTGGGGTTGTGCCCCCTTGGGTTTAGTGGTTAGAGTTAATAGGCTGATTCAGAGCTGCACTTTCACCAAATATAGACCTGAGCAATACCATTTTGAACTGCAAAGGGAGGAGCATTTAACCTGTGAAACCAGAATTAGAACAGAGAGGTGAATTCTCAACTCTGCAGCTATGCAAGTATTTGAGCTGTGTATGCTAAAGTATTTTCCATGCTTGAAAAATTATTAAAAGTAGCCTTCCCCCATACTTTGCAAAATGGTTTAGCTAAGCTGTACACTTGCTCCTGTT
>WWET01000292.1:236514-260411 GCA_011038615.1 Limnodynastes dumerilii
ATTTATCCCTATATTTGATGGTTAGTGATATCACCAATTTTAATCTGTAGTCATTTTGCTCCAATAATGCGATTCTTGTGAAAATGAAAGTGGGAATTGCTGTACCCATTCAAACTTTTCATCAACCTCGGAGTAAGTAGTTGTTTATAAGGTGTATCTAATTATTGCAAAGTAGAGGTCACTCCACCCTCTAATAACTATATTTCTTCATTCTTGAACACCTTTTCCCCATTATCTTGGAATGAATGTCCTCACTGTAAATTACCAGCTTGCTTTCTGTGCTGTGTGACAAAATTGACCCTCATACCCTCTTATATAATCAATGGTGTGCTTTATGATTAGCCATTCAGCCTTTTCCAGAGCCAACAACCTGCTTGTCAGAGTATAGTGGCATAGATAAACCTACAAATACACATTATGTATAGCACCTACTTTGCTATGCTTTTTACTACCACAATGAAATTGAGCCCAATGTCTGATACCTGTCCTGTCAGTCAGTGCTGTCGTCCAATGATGTCCCTAGCAGTTTTTATGTACATCAGTGCCTCATAGGCCCAGTACACACACTGCATATCAATCTGAAGGGGCAAATGAGATAAATGTGCCATGTCTGTAACTATGCAGTGTACACCATGGCTAAGCGAGTATAATGAAATGACCCCATATAACACTGCTACATCACCTAAACAAGGCAAGAACATATATTCTTTCAAATATCACGTGTATGAAGTTGTGTACTTTCACTCATAATTACAGTGCCGCTTGTTTGGCTGCGCATTCATTTTTTTCCATTGAGTTTTTTTGTTTTTGTTGCTCTTGTTTGTGTGCATGTAAACTCCTGTGTTGAGTGACAGCACGAATGCTTCCACATGTTTGGTACACAATGAAGCAGTAATAACAATGAGTTTGCTTAAACCTAAGTAATGGCATGCCTGTCCACAAGGATGGCAGGAAAATTGTCCAGGTTAATACTGTAAAAAAAAAAAAAAAAAAGTTTGGGAAAGCAGCACGGTCCTAGCTACACCTTGTCATAATGCTCATGTGTTTTAAAATGCCCTGCCAATCTGGTTCGGCTGAGAGTAATTTATATAAATGCAAATTTTACGCCCCACCCTGGTAACAAAGGCAGATATTTTTCGGTTGACTGGTCATCCCTGCTGCTCTAATCGCAGGGGCTAATGTGGCTTTCAAATGGCTCTCAGCCCACGCTCGGTTGCCTCTTTTCTCTTAGGAGCAGTGCCCTAATCCTGAGCACTCTTCCCCCTCCCCTTTAGTTCTTACTACCAGCAAAGTAAAGCTTGCTCCTTATTACAAGTGAGTGATGCTTTTGTGTAAATGTATGATTGCTTGTTCTGATATGCTGTAATGAATATACAATGCTGGTTTTCTTACTGCAGAACCCTGTTTAAAGTATTGCCTCTTAAGAATTGTAAACTACTTAATGGCGTGGTATCTTTTAAATATTTAGAGAGTAGCAGATTATGGTGGTGTCTTTCCACTTCTGTTTGTTACTAATATAAACATTTTCATATGAAAGCAAAGATAGTTTATTCCTGTATTCTCCACAAGGGTTTGTCTGAAAGCAACTACAAATGAGAGATGTCCAAGAGGATGCACCAATCCTTAAAGTGAATGTGGACCTATTCTGGGTCACTAGACGGTTACCTTTACACCTGTGTATATATAAAGTGGTTGCAGTCTCCGGTTAGACTATCACTATTTCTGAAATAGGGACATCCAAAAGTTCCTTTTCGGATGTCCCTATTTCGATTACTTGCCAATTTCACATTTTTTTTCCCCCAGAATGGGCGAGTGTGTCGATCAGCATACTCACACATTCACATTCGCAAATTCCACCACCACCGATATCCAATTGCAATCTCCAGTTAGAACATGTGAATTGTGAAAAAGGTACATCTGAAAGTTCCTTTTCGGATGTCCCATTTTCAAATGCTTGCCAATTTAGACTCTCTTTTTGGGCGAGTATGCCTTCACCCATTCACTTTCGCAATTAGCGATATCTCTCTGACGCTGCTATTGCTGGACCAGGGACAGGTGAGTAAACTATCTGTGTGGGGTAGGTAGGGTTAGGGTCAGGCTGCAGGGGAGGGAGGGTTAGGGTCAGGCTGCAAATAAGGGAGGGTTATGGTCAGGCTGCCAGGAAGGGAGGGTTAGGGTAGTGAGAGGGGAGGGTTAGGGAAAGTAGTGGTGGACTATTTTTTTTTACTAAGTTTTTGGAGCACTGAAAGCTCGGTGCTCCGTGGATCGATTGCTGTGCCTCCTCAAGGCATATGCAATAGAAATCCCAGCCAGTTCGAAACTGGCTGGCAGGAAACGGCCCTATCCAAATAGTTGGGGACCCGCACCCATATAAAGTAACACATAGATGTGCTATGGATTCTGTGAATGGTGGATAATGCATAGGAAACAAGTATGGCTAATAAAACCCTATGATTGACTAAACTGTTGTTGGACTGTTACAAGTAATTTAGGTCAGTAAGTCACAAGTTTTTAAGGCACAAATACTTGTGATTTGTGTTTGGAGATATGAAGTGTGTTATGCGCCAGAAGTTTCGTATTACATTTTTCATACACAAAATGGACACCTTTTTACCAGACAGTGGTACAAGTAGCCCGTTAGTGATGGGTAATTTTCTGAAAGAGCTGCTTCACTGCATGGAAGTTTAATTACTGCATTGCTATTCAAAGCGTTGTAGCAGTGTGCCCTATCCAGTTGCCTTCTCTTAAGTAGAGAGTGTCTAATTACCTCCATAAAAATAACCCTCAAATATTTAGCACAGCAATCATTTTACATATTTAATCTCCTGTTATTTACAGCGGGTTTGGAAAATCCCAACCATACAATAAATCCTTGCTTTGTGTTCAATTCATAGCAATGATTATGTTTTTCTGTACTAATATTTATGTTCTGTTACAAAATAAATAGAACAGGGCATTTTATACACCAAGTATAAATATTCTTTATAAATTCAGAAAGGGAAACATACAGTTATTAAAGTGTTTCTAGCATTTATAATACAAATTCTAATTGGCATGTATGTATATTTTCTGTCTGCTAAAGAGATAACGGAATGAACCTGACATTGACCATACTCTATGATTTAACCAATCTGTTAATTTTTCACTGATTTAATGATTACGGTTCATGTCCATACATTGAATTATAAACTCCTGAAGACTGGATCATCTAATTTCCCAATTAAAACCATTTAGTGCGTATGGATATTACCAGGCTATCACGTTTAGGGTATGCCTAGCTTAATTTGCTGAACACACACACATTATTATTATTATTATTATACACATTATTGAATATGGAGCTGGTGAGAAATGTAAATCCATAGTGCAAATATGTTTTTATGTAATTTGAAGACCAATTGAAAACCCTCATTTTAGAAAATTAGAAAAATGATATTAGCCGATGCTCTTGTGTCAGGCTTTCATTATGTCTTATTGTTCTTGACAATTCTATGCTCTGTTGAAATTGTGTAATTTTTGCAGGTTTGTCTGCTGTACATTCATACTGTGAATGTCCCGCCCATCACATCCCAAAGATTAAAGGCTTCTAAACTGCGGAAAAGGAATAGTGAAGATGTTGCCCTTTGTATCCAAAGAGGTTTTAGCTCTCCCTTTCCTAGTATGTACTAGAGAATGTCAGCTAGAATCTGGTTGCTAGGGGCAGCATCTCCACTTTCCCTTTTTCCGCAGTTTAGTAAATCTAGCCCTTGGAGTCGCACAAAGTCACGGCTAATATAGAACCTATTTAAAAAAAATAAAATAAAGGTCTGTCCATTGTACAGGCTCCTGATCTTGCAGACAGACTGGTCACAGGGGTATTTTAATATGGGACACAATTGTGACAGGGAGGGAACACAGATACTATTGTTGGTAGTGGTGGAAGGGCTTATTGGACACAATTGAGCAGGTGGAGCATACCGGACCCTATTGAGGGGATGGGTTGCCATATTGGACACTTGTACATGAGGGAAGCATATATAGGGTTCCTCTCCTTTATTTCTGGCAGCTTTATGTATGTAATAGTATTTTTTTAATTGGTGTACATAAGGTAGGTGCATAGGTAGTAGGGATATAAAAAATTAAAGGAGTAGTTTTACGCTTCAAGCGTTCTTGGATCATATTTCTTCGCCTCTTTGCCAGGTCTGCATACTCTTATGCATAGATTTTCTGCTACATGCTTAATGGAATAGGTTTTTGTAAAGACAAAATTGCTATGGAAAAGACCTGGATGCTACAAAAAATATGTCACATACCTAGCCAAATACCTTCCTAGCCAAATACCTTCCTAGCCAAATACCTTCCTAGCCAAATACCTTCCTAGCCAAATACCTTTCATTCATGCAACTGATGGGGACTTATTTCCTGTTTTTACTTGTTTTTGTTATTCTTTTCCAGGTTGGTTAATTACTGTTTTTTTTAGAATTAAGGGTAATGCTGTGTATGAGCATAAACAAGCAATCCAAATGAGTCTAATGTGACCACAGCAAGATTTCCTTAATTTGTCAGGACTCCTAGTTGGTGGTGCAGAGGTATTGACTTGTTATACACCTCGGCAGGGGAAGCAAAGCAATGGGAGTTTGAATCTCTGCCATGATGCATATTCCATGGGCCAATATGTCGCCGCTCCCCATTGAGCAAGTCAGAAAGATAGTCCAGCTGCCTGAAGCACTGACTGTGATTGCTGAAGATCTGTTCTGCAATACCTCAGAAGAATATAGAGAGTTGAATGCTCTTTTAGACATAACAGTCAGATATTTTTTCCTCCTGGATAGACTGTATATTTTTAATTCACAATGAGATAAACATATATCTACAGGCTTTTTCCAAAAGTAAACCTTTTGTATATGTACTTCTTGTGTACTTTTCAGAGCAGGGCATTCCGGTGATGGTTACACAATCCTGGGTTAATGAATTTGCATAGTTTGCACTGTTGTCTATAGTTTAACCTTTAATATGTGTTCTGGGGCAGTGACTGATGTAAATGACTGAGGGATACATAAAAACACGTGTATGTTTACAATCTCAGGTAATAGGTAATGGGTGTGTTCAGAGAAGTGGGTGGCAATTAGAAAGCATACTGGTGAGTTTACCGTTTCATTTAATTACTGATAGGTGTAATAATCATTTACTGCTCTTAGAATAGAAACACTATCGTGATTTTTTTTTAATCTGGCAAAAAACGCATATAGTGGGACCTTCTATATGCATTGTGGCCGATCCAGATTTAATGACATCTTAGACTTGGACTGGATGTGGCACTTCCATAGGATAAGGCATTCTGTACAAACAGCGGTGCACACAGAGAGGCTGAGGTAGGGTTCTGGATGCATAAGTCATCTATAATCTTTGTTGGGGAGGAGTGTCATGGGAGTGCACTAGCCTCTTACATGCAGACTTTAACAACTCAGTGCCAGCGGAGAACCTTTTGAAGTCTAGATCCAGTCCATTATTATTCATTAGAAAGATAAGTTTTGGCAGAAATGGGAATGATCCATTCAGCAATTTGTCTAACTTTTGGAGCCAGTGCATTTATTATTTTTTTTATAGCCTCTCTTCCAATTGGAACTCTGTAAATAACAATGGAAATAAGAAATAAAATACAATTTGGTTGATTTTTAAATAGTTTATTTAAGTGTATAAATGTTACTGTTTTGTATTTGTTATGAAAAATAGGGGGAAATTGCTTCTTAGAATCCAGTTCACTCCGTTCAGCTGTTGCTTCCATAAAACTTTTATACCCCATTTGTAATTTTTTGTTGTATTTTTGGTTATTGAGTCTGTGTGTACATGTCCCTAAAAAAAAAAAAAAAAAAAAAACATGAAAGAATTAGCCAATGAGACTCTGTAAGTGGTTTTGGCTGAATTCTTAAATGCAAAAACTGATAAAAATGAGGGGAATACTCAAATAATTGTCAAATTAAAATTCATTATAATCTACAGTTGGATTGTTAGTGTTCACCAGTATTTCTTTTTTAGTCGTCTATGGCAGCCATGACCATTCCTTCCTAGATAGGTAGAGACAGGACCAATCAAAACGAGGTCTGGCCCTTGTCTTCCTGTCTCTAGCTAAGGTGGAATAAAGAGGTTTGTTTATAAATCAATGGATTACATGTCTTCCATTTTTGTAAGGGCTATGGGGACCTATTATTTGTAACTGCATTGGTGGCTGTTTGCTAGCTTATTTAGTAGCTTATGCTATATAAAAAAGTCCATGAACATTTCAAATACTTTTTAGAGTGGTAATATTGCTGTTATGTTTGTTTGGTGTTTATGTAAGTAAAAATTCCAGCACATGGTAATACTGTGCTTTTCTTACTCAGCAATTTGTTTTCCTGATAATATCTGCTATATGAGCTCTGTTTTTTTTCTCTGCACAGCAATGCAAGGCTTTTATTGACAATATGTCTAACAGGGGAAGTAAACCTATATTCACATAAAAATGGGTATTACTGACAAAAGAAATAAAGGGTGGAAAGGGCACTAAAAGAAAGACAAATCCATGTGACACTTGAACGGAGGAGGTCACTGTCCCCAGCAGCTGCATGGTGCCCATGGGTGCACTTGAGCATGGCCTGGGGCATAAATGAGTACAAGGGGGAGATATTTGATAAATGTCTGGTCTGCTGGCTTTTGGATAGGAGTAATTTGGCTCAGATGGTCTCCAACAACCCATGAATCAAAAGCTGTCAGTATAAGGCTAAAGATTGAGTGAGGGGCATTGTAAGTGTGCCTCTTTGTGACACTATGGCCTTGAGGTCAAGTGGGCTTGATATTTGTGAAGAGTTGATTTAGTGGAGTATTCCAGGGTGCAATGCTAGAGCGTGGGGATAAGGCTCATGTGAGGTGTGTTCATGCACATGAAATCTATCTAACACCACAAGCATGCCCCCCTCCCCCCTTTTGTGTGTGAGTTAACCCTTTGCTGGGTGTATAATTATGAGTCTTCACGATTATAATGCATACATGTTTGTTTTTAGTTTACTAGATGTATTACAACACCAGAATATCAGTTTTATGTATTGGACACCTGTTAAACAGAGAAGAAAATGAGATTTTTCTATGCTGTCATTTTTTTTAAATGACTGAAATCTAATGCTTTATACAGGCAAGGACCTGACCATTATTTGTTAATATATCCGCAATGTATTGCATCCTGATAGGAAATGTATAATAGGACTGACAAGTGCTGCTTTTTATCATAAAGACACTGTATTTAATAAATAAATAAATAAACAGACAAAATAGAAACCGGTGATGTTTCATGTCACAAGTTGGCCTGTAGCTATTTATTTCTGTCATTTATTTTTAAGTTTGTTTTTTTTTTCAGAGTGAGGATGACGAGAAGCTGAAGAAGAGAAAGGAGCGTTTTGGTATTGTCACCAGCTCTGCTGCTGTAACAGATGATATTGAGGTAAAATCAAAATAAATACTTGTATTAAATGTAATCTTGCTTAAATGCACACAACTGTTTTTCAATCGCTCTTTATATAAATGCAAAAAGGCTCTTTCATTTTGACCCAGTTTGGTAAATCACATGTATTATTTTTCCTCAAACGTGACAAGAAGCATACATGGCAACATTTTGTATTGGAAAAAAAAAAAATTGGTTTCCAACCACAAACATGATCTAAACATGGTTTAGGGGAATGCCTTTATCATATAGAGGTCTTAAGCTCTGCTTTAATTATGACTATTTTTGTTTGGTTTTGCAGTGCATTGTTCTTATTTTGACACATTGAAGAATAGTCACCCCCCCCCCTTCCTCACAAAGCTTTTCAGAGTCCACTTTAAAATATGTACAAATCATTTTAAATTCACCTTTAACTTAATCTAGGAAAGATCATCCCTTTTTAAGCACAGCTTAAAAATGTGTGTTCTATTAAAGAGGGATATCCATTAATGGGTTAATGTTCAATGCTTCCTCTATTTATTTATTCCTCCTAAAGCATCAGTTTCCCAAATCCTACCCGATTTGATAATAAATGTTAAATATTATATCTCCACTTCCATTTTCCAGCCTCATAAGGCTGTTTAGGAGCAATCCATACATTTCATTGCTTGTGCTGTTACCACCTTGCTAAAAGAAGTTCATTTTTCTTACATGTAGTAAGGTGTTTGATATATGGGCTATTTAGTGAAATTTAGACCCAGTTAATCAAAGTCTTTGTTTTATTTAAACATCTTTGGAATCCCACATTTTCCTAGCTAATCTTAATAAATATATGAAATAACTATAGTTTTTTTTTTTCTACAGGTGGTTAGTCTTAATTCATAAGAATTTATGACTCTAAAGGGAAGTGACCGTTCACTACTACATAGTATAAAATTTACATGGGCTGCCTGATAAAAGGAGTCACTTCATATCTGCACTGGGACTTATTGTGTGCATTACCCTTAGCCAATACCCACCTTCTGGTAACGCTGAGCACACAACACTATTTTGTCCATAAGTTCTCTGGAGAATAGTTGGGAGATGCTTTATTTGCAAACGTTCCATTTTAATTTGCTATATTCATATTGAATTATGTTTTGTATGGAGTTTAGCAGAAAAAGATGCCCGTTAGTGCAACAAACATCAGAATGTATTTATTTGATTCCCCTGCTATTTTGTTGTTTTGCATGTGCGGGAAAGCACAGCTGGAAGTAGAGTGTTTTGGCCATGTAGCTCATGCAGTGGCTTGTAAAACTTTGGAATGTAAGGTCAAATATGCGCTGTTGATGGATTCTGGTTACCTTGCACAAAAATGTGAGGGCTTCTGTCAGAAGTGTGAACTCTATGCCACAGAGACCATGTGCCTCCTAACAGCCTCAGGTGGGGGAAGGCTGGCCAATTAGCCCCTATCGTGGGTCAAAGGGCACCTAAGTGGGAGCTGCTATGGGAGGGGGAAGTGAGAACAGGAAGCAGTGTCCATAAAGCGCTGTATGCCAGCTGTGTATTACCTTGTTCAGAGTTTTTTACTGCAGCTTTTAAATGGTGTATATAAGTTTATAAAGAACAGTGCCTGCTCCTCTTCATTAAGAACACTAAGATAACCAGCAATAATTGAGCAATTAGGGCAACCTATTTGAACATAACCGTTTAATATAAATAAAGTATGTAAAAACCCTCTCTGGTATTGTAATAATTTTAACAACGTTAATCAATTGGGGGGGGGGATATAAGGAGACCCTGTTTTCCATTTTTGATCAAGTTTTTTGGCGTGCTGAGAATTGTATAACAAACATGTCTTTATTTTATTCCAGGCAAAGAAGAGGAAAAGATCGGAGCGCTTCGGCATTGCTTAGCATGTGTACCTGCTGCAGGCGTGGACTTGTTTGTTTCTTTGTTTGTGCATTGCACCCAGTATTGTAAAGAATCTTTATATCATTTTGGTTTGTTTGAAATTTAGTTTTTTTATTGCTTTTTAAGATTGGGGAAAACATGGAGATTTAATAAACAAAAAGTTTATTCCTTATGTGGTGTATTCCTGCTTGTTATTGTCTGACTCTAAAACATTGTAATACATGAGATAATCTTTGTACAAAAAAACGTAATATTGGAATTCAAGAGTAGGATGTTAATAATACATTTCTGTTTTGCTGTTAGGAGTAGGTGGGCATTCATTAAAATGGACTTTTTCTACATCTGCAAATTCATTGCTTTACTTTACAACACTGACCTCATTCAAGCTTTACCCTGCCTTCTCCCCCCTTTCCACACACCCCTAGGCTCACTAGCCGATGCTTTATTGCTTCAACTCCTGAATGTCACAATTACAAGTTTTTCTGTGTCCCTGCGATTTTTCTCCTCAATAAAATGTTGGTTTTGTGAATATATATCGCAGTAACATCTGCCAGATATTGCTAACCTTATGGGGGTTTGCACCTTAATATTTTAGTAGCAATTGGCTCTTTCATACTGATTTTCTGCAGATTCAATAGTGTGGAACTTTTCTGTCAGATGTCCATAGGCTAAATATAAATTACCATTTGCCAGTTTGACCTTTAAATCCTCTACCAGGTGTTGGCAGAGCATGATGTGACCTCTGCTTTTTTTGTATGCCTTCATTGGATTGTACACTGGATTGATGTCCCTATTGTAATAACTGGAGCAGCACTGCTTTAGACTATTGCATTGCAAAGTAATGTGTTTCCTTTAGTTACACTGTGTGAATATTTTACCTCTTATGATCTTTCTATCTCTATCCACTGGTGTTTGTTGTTGTTTTTTTTTTTAGAAGAATTTAATAGATCTTTTCTTAATGACCGGTGTAGTTAGATGGCTTTCATCCTGGAAACACTACTTTGTTGCGGTTTAATTTCATCTGGGCAAAGCATTAATTACAATTGTATTACAGGTTATAGTTTAGGATATGAGGTGCCTTTATCTGTGCAGTTCACAAAATGATTCTGATTGGTGTTTGCCTCTTGTTCCTCCCAATTACAAATTGAACTATGTATTTAACTTGACAGTTATTGAACATATATGTGCTATATATATATATACATACATACATACATACATACATACATACATACATACATACATACATACATACATACATACATACATACACACACACACACTATTTGAAAGTAATAATAAGCCAATAATCAGTAGAGGAGAGCCTATGTATGTGTGAGACATTGCTAAAGTAGTGGAGGGCGGGATTTTTGAAGGGAATAAACTGGAGGGTGGATAAATTAGAGGAAATTTAAACATAATTGGGATTAATGTAATTATATCCTAAATATAAAACCAAACTGAGGTTGAAATAGAGTTTAGTTTAATTTTACCCATTAATTTTCCCTATTGATATTATAGCTATTAAGTTTTGCAGCACTAGATTATTCTGTGAGAGGATCAGAGACTCGCATACCAGAAAGCACGATTATAAAATTAGATGAGCATATGTTTCGTGACATTAAAGTAGATAAAGATGTAGAATGTGATAGCATTATAGACGGATAGGTAGAATCCAAGAATTCCTGGTCTTTTTCTTCTGCACTTGGAAAACCTTTCAATGTAATTTGTTATATTAGTAAATTCTAAACTAATATATAAATTAATCTCTCAGTCATAGTTTAGTGCTTCAGTGTTACACATCTGTCTTTTACTGTCACATGTAATAATAAATATTCTCAAGACAATAACAATGTTAAGCATAAATACATTATACAAATTTTTACTATATGGACTGAGTTTCCTGAGAAGGCCTCCTTACGGGATAACTTGGAAAAATGTGGGGCAGATGACTGTAGGTTTTGCTTTCTATTGTAGCTTTAGGTCATGGTTGCCAAATTTAGTAAAACAATATCGGGGTGATTGTGATCGCATCATCAAGGTGCTGCACCAAAGAGTAGCGTCCTTCACTGCCAAAGGGGTGTGCCCTGTGAATAGCTCCACACATGGTTGTCTAGCACTGCCATAAAATGATTTCTCAATAAAAATGGCAGCATCGGTCTTTATTAATTGTCAGTGAATAAATACTTTCAGTGCTATTTATGAAGACTTAAACTAGAGAAATTAAAAGTAAGTATCTGATTAACATTTTTTATTTGTTTATTGAAGTCATGCTGTCTTCGATAACTGCTGGTCTTTGATGACATCTTCATTATGTAAATGACCATCTCCATAGAATGCAGAGAAACGGCACAAATGCTAAATTCTGTTATACTGCAATGACTTCTGGAACTGAATCAGAATCAAGGGAAATTGCCCAACTCTTCAGGGAGACAAGGAGGTCACACACTCTTCAGAAAGTCTTCCTGATATTCAGAGAGTTAGGAACTATGAAATAGGTACAATTAAAGAATCACATTCTTTTATATTTTTTTATGACAACTGCAATCTCTGGAGTGCTATGTTTTTAGTATACATTTATTTTCAACAATATGAAGCTTTTCACCAACCGTTTTTCCACCAAACAGTGGTTGCTCAAATCAGTTTATAGGTTGATATAAACAGGTGTATGAAAGGCAGTAGTAATGTACACAGAAACCCCTGTGTGGATAATCCCTGCCTTTCAGGCACTAATTTATATAAGTTTGTTTTGCCTTGAAAAAGAACCGTTGTGGTTTGAAACGCGTTGGGAGTGTTCTTGTGATTCGTGTCCTGTTCTGCTCATCCTATCTCTACCATCGCGCCGCTCTTCTGTGTATTTACCCGGGTCCTGCTACATTCAGAGAGAACGGTGCATCTTGTACGTGCCAAGAGTCCATCCGTTTAGCTGGGGAAGAGAGCCAGAGCTCAACAGTGAAGCGGGGATTCCCCTTCTGACGCGGTAGGGAAATTTGTTTGGAGGTTCCCTAGGCAACGACCGGCTTATTGACTTACACATGGCCATTCTCTAGCACTGTGGCGTTCCTTTCAACTTCTTATCAGCTTACAGGCTATTCACCTCCTGGACTCATTTGAATAAGAAAACTGTAAGTGACAAAGTATATCCCTCAGACACTTCAATTAAGACTGTTTTTTGTGATCTATGTGCCTACCTGTTCTAATAGAAACTGTTTCATATCGGGAACTGTTGCATCGATTATTTCCATTTTACACTCATTGAGTTGTGGACTTCTATTTGGGATATTTTCATTTACCCCTATTGATTTGTGGACTTCTTATTGGGACTGTGTGTAACAATTTTTTCTTGTCATTGCTGCTACAATTTTTGATATATTTAACGATTTTATTCACTTAAGGCTTTGCACATTATAGGGCTCACAAATATATGTTCACCATCTATCTACTATTTATTCACTATATTTTTTATTTTATTTGGTTTTATTTTACATTTTTTTAATCACTCATATGAATTGTTTGAATGTTTTATGCAATTTTTTAAAGATTCACTAAGTATTGTTTTTTCAATTCTCCACGCTTTAGGTATTTAGTACTAGCAGACCCCCTCTTTTAGGGATTAAGTAGACAAATACGCCTGTGGGTTGTTTATTTTTCACATTGCACTTGTCACTTTATTTAATTTTAAAAGAATAGGTATTTTAGTTTACTGTATATTTTGATTTGAGCGCTCATTCACCACTCTATACATTATTTACTAATTTATATTAACCTATAAACTGATTTGTGCCACCACCATTTTGTTTGGTGGCATGCCAGCAAGCTAACAAGGGTTATTGGTTCACAGAAGCTATTTTAGAGGCTTTAACAGGTGCCTTTAGGTTTGCTTTTTTTAACATAGTATTTTTTATGGAGAGTTTCCATTGAGTTTTTATCAAACAAACAAAAAACGGACAATAACATTTGTCATGGTAATGTCAGTGTCTTTCTGAAACAAAGATGATCAAGTATCTGTTTTACACATTCAGCAGATTGTAGAGACATCAATGCAATGAGAACCAGAACATCAGGATATATAATGCAGTATATGCAGCACAGTATAGGACCAATCCAAATTAAGATGTGTATTTACATATGCTCCAGCAGTATATTCAATCAGGATAGTTGTTGTTTTTACTACTAGACTGGTCAGCGTGGGATACGGAAGCAGGGGCTGCATCAAGCTGGGGAGCATGTGTAAGAGATGGAGTGCATCCAGGGGTCCCATACGTTATGGCATTTCTGTTGTGCATGCCTGACCTTTATAGACATATTTTTCATGCATCAGGGTTTAGTTTGCCAGTCACGTACTCTGGGAAGGTCCTCAGCCAGTCATTTAAGAGCTATAGTCACTTAGGCCACTGAGAAAAGAAGTTAAGTATTTGTGATTTTTATCAATGGTATCCTCCAGCGAGAGGCAGACTAGGCAGATCTTAGGGCGTATGGGAAGGGATGTCTCCAGCGTACGAAGGGAGTTGTTCCAAACGTTGACCCAATATCGGTGTACTTGGGAATAAAGCCATAAAAAAATGCCAAAAGGTCCTAGGATGGACTGCACGCTTCAAACAGTTCTCTATTATTATTATTATTATTATTATTATTACTACTACTGTTTACTTGTAGGGTGCCGCATGGTATCCGCAGCACCGTACAAACGCAATAGTTACATATACAGTACAATTAACGGTACGAGTTCAAGTAAGGGGTACAATACAGGTACAATGCAAAAAATAAAATACTGTACAAAAATAGCAGAACAATATGTATGGAGAATAGAGAAGCAGGATATGTGTTTAGGAGCAGATGAATAAGGAGAAAGATAAGACAGTAGAGAGAAAAGGTGGGAATAAATGAGGACAAAGTAAAAGGGTGATGACGGGGGAGGATGTCCATGCTCATAAGATCTAACATGCTAAGTGGGAGGGGGTGAACAAACGGAAGACACAAGGATGAAGAGGGAAGGGCAGGTAAGTTTAGGTTAGGGTGGGTTTTGAGGAAGGGATTGCCTGAGGTTGTGGTAGGTTGTTCCAGTGCAGAGAGGCAGCCCGGGAGAAGTCTTGGATGTGGGAGTGAGAGGTAGTTATCAGGTTGGGGTTGAGGCAGCAGTCACCAGCAGACTGGAGAGGTTGGGAGGGAGTGTGGATGGAGATAAGAGAGAAGAGGTAGGGAGCAGTGGAGAAGAAGAGAACCTTGTAAGTTGTGGTGAGGAGCTTGAAGAGAATTATGAAAGGGACAGGAAGCCATTGTAGAGATAGACAGAGCAGGGAGGTGAAGGCAGTGCATTTGGAGAGGAAGATTAGTTTGGCTGCGGCATTAAGTATGGGTTTTAGGGGAGCGAGACAGACGAGGATGATATGGTGGGGTCGCAGATAGTAATGGAGATAGCAGGGGATTCGTGAAGGAGGAAAGACTAGGATTTCAGTTTTGTACTTGTTAAGCTTGAGAAAGTGCTGGGACGTCCATGAGGAGATGGTCGAGAGGCGTTCTGATACTTTGGACGGGAGAGGTTGGAGGAGGAGATCTAGATTTGAGAGTTATCGGTATAGAGGTGATAGTGAAAGCCAAAGAAGCTGATGAAGTCACCCAGAGAGGAGGTGTAGAGCGGAAAGAGAAGGGGACCAAGAACTGAGCCTGATGGAACACCAACAGGAAGAGGAGTGGTAGGGGAGGAGGGGCAGTTCGAGATATAGGAGGAAAACCAGGAGTGGAGAGTGCCAGTGAGGCTGAGAGATGAAAGGTGTGGAGCAGTGGGTGATCAACAGTGTCAAAGGCTGCTGATAGATCCAGGAGGGTGAGAAGAGAGAAGTGGCCCTTAGATTTGGCAGAGAGAAGATCGTTTGTGACCTTAGGGCAGTTTCAGTGGAGTGGAGGAAGCAGATTCCAGACTGAAGAGGCTTCAGGATGGAGTTGTCGGTGAGGTAGCTGAGTAGAAGGTTGTAAACAAGCCGTTCAAGCAGCTTGGAATTGAAGGGGAGATTTGTCAGTAGTTGGAGGGTAAGGTGGGGTAGAGGTTAGGTTTTTTTTTTTTTTAAAGAATGGGTGAAACTAGTATTTTTAAAGGGGGAGTGGAAGAAGCCAGAGGAGAGGGATAAGTTGAAGAGGTGGGCAAGATGAGAGCAGATGTCTGGAGAAAATTAAACGGGATGCGATCAAGTGGGCATGTTGACAGAGGTAAAGACAAAAGAAGGGAGTGGACTTCTTCAGCTGAGGTGGGGATGAAGGTAGACATAGGTGGGTAGGAGATGAATGGGTGGAGATGGAGGAGGATGGTAGAAAAGATGGAGAAAAGGAGGGGGGGGGAGAAGAGAGTTGAAGGTGGCAAAGAGACGGAAGGGGTTAGTTGATTGGGGGAGAATGAGGGACTTAAAGACAGATTGCTTGGCGAGGGTAGAGCTAAAAGAGGGAAGCATGAACTTAAAGTGATGAAAGTCTGCAAGGGAACGGTGCCTCCTCCAGATGTGCTTCGCAGTACGGGAACATTGTTTTTAGGAACCAAGTGAGCTGAGTGCCAGGATTGGGGGGTTTGTGCGGTGAAGAGAGACAGAGGAGGGAGGGCGTTGTTGTAGAGAGAGGCTGCTAGATTAAGGCAGGACATGGTGGAAATGGGTGCGAGGAGGGGATCAAGAGAAGTGAGAGGAGAGGTTCTGTCAGAAGAGAACACATTTATGTGACAGGGAACTAGAGGGGGCAGGAGAAAAAGGTGTTGATCAGAGAGGGGAAACGGAAAGATGAAGAATTCGGACAGGGAGCATGAGTGGGAGAAAATGAGGTTGAGGGAGTGGCCCAGGTTGTGGGTGAGTCTAGAAGTCCACTGTGATAGGCCAAGGGAGGAGGAGAGTAAGAGAAGTTTGTTGTTGCTGGGGTTCGAGGGGTTATCAAAAGGGATGTTGAAATCAGAGAGAAAATGGGGGAGCCAGGCTCCAAAGTAATCATTTGGAGGTGGGGCCAGGGGGGCGTCAAATAACAGCAACACGCAGATGGATGGGGTGGTAGAGGCGAATACAGTGTAGCGTTTTTAGTTTTGTACTTGGTGCAAGGCCAAATACTGCCTAAATGTGCTTGTCACTTTCAGTATCTTAGTACTTAAACACAGTTAATGGTTAAATCAATTGGTCGTGCATGGTAATAACAATAGAAAAAAATATATATAAATCAATGACAGATAATGATACAGTAGTTGTTAAAGTGAATTGTTAAGAGTTCAGTATTCACAGAAAGTCCGTGGTAATTTTAAATCTCAGGAAACTTTCGTTTGCTGAAGCAGTTCTTTTGAATGTATAAGTTAGTTAGGTTAGTGCAGATACATTGTCCGAGCCGATGGATACAGTGTTGCTTTTGAGAGTAAGAAAAGCGGAACACTCACCGTCCTGATGTGTTGGTATTTGCAGAAGCTGTGCGTTTTCTTTCTTCTCCTTATGCAGCTGCAGTGTAGGTTGTGTAGCGTGCTTGCCGACAGAGTTGAGGGTACTAGCCGTGCTTCTAGGCCGGGGTTGCTTGTGCTCTGATGCAGGGAAAATACAATACTTTTACACATAGAATTAAAATACTGCATAGCTTTATGTTTATTCTATAAAATAGAGTTGAGCTAAGAAACTTCACCTCCTAATTTTAATTCTGGTTTTACAATTTAAATCTGCCTCCCCTTGCAATTCTACATGGTATTGCTCAGGTCTATACTTGCACCTAAAAAAAAGTGTAAGTGCAACTCTGAATCAGCCCCCCTCTGTGTAGTGCAATTAAACCTTTATACACAGGAGCGGTTTCAGTACTCTGAAGATTTTCTACTCGCGTGTAAAGATGACATTATTTCAGATGTCTATATCAAGCATTTTATTGTGATCACCCTGAGGAAGTCTAATTATTAGATGAAATGCGTTGGTGGCACTACTATATTGTTTTTACACAATAAAATGCTTGATATAGACATCTGAAATAACCAATTGATTTAACCATTAACTGTGTTTAAGTACTAAGATACTGAAAGTGACAAGCGCATTTAGGGAGTATTTGGCCTTGCACCAAGTACAAAACTAAAAACGCTATATTAATTACTTGTACAAGTCTTGGGAGACTGTACATAACCCCTATAGAATTGCAGCTGTCCTTCCAGTAACTGTGGGAACTGAGCGCTGGGGACGCCTTGAACCTATGTTCATGGCTTCATAAAAGCGAATACAGTGTACCTGAAAGGAGGACAAGGAGAAAGAGGGCTCAGGGGGTATGATGAAGGTGCAGGAAGGGGAGAGGAGAATGCCCATACCACCGCCAGAGCATTCATAAGTCCTAAGGGTGTGAGAGAAGGAGAAGTCGCCATAGGAGAGAGTAGCAGAGGAAGCAGTGTCAGAGGTGGAGAGCCAGATTTCAATAATGGCGAGAAGGTTGCAATAGTTGGAGATGAAGAGGTCATGGATGGCAAGGAAAAGTATCTGGCATTCCACAGAGAGCAGGAGAACAAGAGAGAAGGAAGAGGGGTAATGTGGATGAGATTGTAGGAGTTGCAGGAGCGATTTTATGCACGAGGGTGGGGGTTGAGATGTGTGTTGATGATGGGGATGGGAATAGAAGGGGAGACTGATGGAGAGGCCAGGGTCATTGGGGTAGGAAGAAGGCAAGTAGTATTGATAGAGGAAAGAGCATCTGGACAAAGGATCAGAAGAAATGAAACACATCTAATGACAATAATAAAAAGCATATATGTAAAAGCTAAATAATTAGGGTTTGAAAGTAAGTATTGTAAGCTTATAAGAAGTCCAATTTTGTCAGTAGAAGCAGCAATAGAGTTGTTTCATATTGTAATATGCAGTTAAGGCTGTCCTGAAATTTTGTTTATGTAAAGTTGTTTCAGGTTAAGCGTAATAGACTTTAACTGCTGTTTTTATAAAAGAATTCCACTCTGGAAGTGTTAGTTGTTCTGCTGTTTTCCTCCTGTTTAACTATGGTGTAAATTCAAATTAACACTTAAAATTATTCACTTTAAAATGTAGTCTTCTGCCCAGGCGATACAGTTGTTGAGGCTTTAGATACCCTCTGAGTGACATAATAGTGAATTTGCTGAAAACTTACAGATCTAGGCATATATAGTGGACACCAATACCTAATCTTAGTTCTCATTATCCATTTCCCCCACATCCCCCTCCCACTTTGTACTCAACCCGGACAAATTCACTGATTGGGCGGACCGTAGGGTTAAATATATAACAGATATTACCCTCCTAGAGGATAAATTGTGTAACAGGGTCCTAATAGGTAGGGTGACTAAAAGACATGCCTGCCTGCTCATGGCGGTGGCATGTAACAGCATTCCCCTCCCCCTTGACGAGGGGTTCTAATACTCTATATGTTTATACTGTGTCGATCCGTGACGCATGTCCCAAGCGTCCGGGAAATGCACTCACCTAGTTGTTCCCAGGGAGCTTCAACTAGGTGCTTTAGGATGTTTGAATCAGCTTCTGTGCATGCCTGTGATCCTGCTACATTAGGCCTTCCTACCACACCTTTAGACAGGCCTATTTCTCTATCTGCTATTGATGGCAGCCGGATAGGCTCCGCTTTCAAGTAGGAGCATTACACACCAAGGTGACTTCATTTCTTGTTCTGCCATCTGCCATTCAACCAGTAGTCCTGGGTTTACCCTGGTTAAGGCTACACTCACCCACATTGGATTGGCACACATCACAAGTGTTATCCTGGGGATCTGAGTGTCAAGTCCTGTCTACTTCGAGTCACTTCCCCATGTCAGTACCAGAGACCAAGGCTATGTCAGATTACATTAAAGAAAACCTGGCATGTGGATTTATTTGGAAGTCCTCGTCTCCTGTGCAGGATTCTTTTTTGTTAAGAAGAAGTCAGAGCTATGCCCCTGTATTGACTATATTGGTCACCATTAATAAAACGCTATCCCTAACACTAAACTGGACCTGCGTGGGGTTTACAATCTCATCTGGATCTGAGAGGGTGACAAGTGGAAGACCGCTTTTAACACCAGGGACGGCCACTACGAGTATCTCGTCATGGCTTGCGGTTTATGTAATGCTCCCGCAGTGTTTCAAGGCTACATGAATGAGATCTTTCGGGACATCCTTTACGTGTACATGGTAGTTTATTTAGATGACATCCTCGTCTTCTTCCCTTACTTGAACTCTCACCGGATCCATGTTTAGAAAATCTCACCCGTCTCAGGCAGAATGGTCTCTATGCCAAGCTAGAAAAATGCAGTTTTGAACAGCCTCAGATGCCATTCCTGGGTTACATCATTTCCAGAACAGGTTTGCAAATGGATCCAGAGAATCTTAAGACCATTCTGGAATAACCCCAATCAGAAGGCTTAAAACCTACTCAACGTTTGTTAGGCTTTGCAAATTTTTACCGTCAGTTTGTGAATAATTATTCCATGATTATCGCCCTTATCGTTGCCCTCACCAAATCGACTGTTAAGAGCTCTATCTGGCCTCCTGAGGCTGTGCAGGCCTTAGATACCCTGAAAAGGACATTTGCATTGGCACCCATTTTAAATCATCTGGATACTACCAGACCATTCTTCCTGGAAGTGGATACCTCCTCCTATGGCGTGGGTACTGTTCTCTCGCAGTGCAACTCCACTGGCAAGCTTCTACCCTGCAGCTTCTTCTCCCGTAAGTTCTCCACCGAGAGGAACTACAGCATCAGGGACAAGGAGCTGCTTGATGTCAAATGGGCTTTGGAGGAATGGAGGCATCTTCTTGAGAGTGACATTCACCCAGTGTTCATGGACTGTAAGAACCTTACATATCTGAAATTTGCTCAGTGCCTGAATGACCGCCAGGTGCATTGGTCACTCTTTTTTGCCAGATTCCAGCTGGTCTTTACTTATTTCCCTGGCACAGATGCTCTCTCTCATGTTTTGCCCCTCCAGACTCTGAGGATCATCCAGAAGAAATGCCTATCCTGGACCCTAAATCCATCATTTTAGCCTTTTCTAGTACAGACCTACCTCCGGGCAAGACCTTCATCACTCCTCCTCTGCGACATAAATTGTTGCAATGGGCACATTGCACCCAGTTCACAGGCCATACCACGGTCAAGAAAACCCTGGAATTCTTGTCACGTGCTTACTTGTGGCCAACCTTACAGAAGGACGTGGAAGAGTTTGTTTCATCTTGCACAGAATGTGCCCAGTCAAAGACTTCTCATCTCAAGCCTGCGGGTCCCCTCATGCCACTCCCTAATGCCGATCTGCCATGGACACACATTGCCATGGATTTTATTACTGACCTTCCAGTGTCTAGAGGATGTAATACCATCTGGGTTGTAGTTGACAGCTTTTCCCGTTCAGCTCATTTTGTTCCATAAAAGGGTCTGCCCACATCATCTCAACTGGCTAGGCTCTTCATGAAAGAGATCTTCCGTCTCCACGGAAGTCCCACTGAAATTGTTTCTGATTGAGGTACTCAATTTATCTCCCAGTTCTGGAGGATTTTCTGTCAGGCAATTGGCATCAAATTAAGTTTTTCATCTGCCTACCATCCCCAGTCTAATGGGCCCACTGAACGCACCATTCAGGAGCTTGAAAAATTCCTAAGAACCTGTGTGTGTGTCAATTAGGATGACTGGGTCGATTTACTGCCCTGGCTGAATTCACTCATAATAATGCAGTCCATGAGTCCTCTTCCCATTCTCCATTTTTTGTTTCGTATGGTCGTCACCCCAAGACTCCCATTCTTAGGGATGATCCTCCTCAGGATATCCCAGCGGTTGAATCTACCCTCAAATCTTTCACAGAGATTTGGACTTAGACAAGGCTTCTCTTCAAATGAAAAAGACAAGAGGAGAAGACCTACACCTTTGTTTTCTCCTAAGGACAAAGTCTGGCTATTGACCCGCCATCTTTGTCTCAAGGTACCCACGATGAAATTAGCCCCTCGCTTCATTGGTCCATTTAAAAGCTTGGAAATGGTTAATCTGGTGGTTGCCACGCTTGAACTGCCCCAAGCTCTTAGGGTTCCAATCGTGTTCCATGTCTCTCTCCTAAAGCCTCTGGTAATCAACCGCTTCACCAAAGTCCATAAACCACCAGCTCCTGTGTCTCTGCATGATCAGATGGAGTATTAGATCAATCATATTATGGATACTCCTCCAGAGGTTTTCTACAATATCTTGTCCATTGGAAGGGGTATGGTCCCGAAGAACGCTCCTGGGTCAAGTCTCCATGCTACCCGGCTCGTCAGAGCCTTCCATCGAAAGTTTCCCTCCAAACCTCATTAGGGTGTCTGGAGTCCACCCATGAGAGGGGGGGGGGTGGGTACTGTTATGATTCTACAGTATCCACTATGTCCACTATGTACTATATCCACTCCAGTTCTGTCTCGCTGGTTCATGCTTCCCTCTGTGTCAAGCTCCAGTGTTCCATCCTCTCTGGTCTCAGCACTGCGGTGTCTCTTGGTTCTAGCACAGCTCCAGTCGTGTCATCATATCCAGCCTCAGTAGCAATGTCTCCACTCCCTGCAACTACTACTCCTGCTCTCCTTGGATTTTGCCTCCCTGTCTATGTCTGTGCGCTTATTCAGAGGGCCGGAACCTGCCTGCAGCCAAGTCCATCCCCACCATCAGGGGCTCTGGCGAATATCTGGCTTGGGGCGCCGCTGAACTCGGTGAGTGACACAAATATAGGGACTCTCACTGTTTAGCATTAGTACCATGTCCGCAGAAGAGCCTTGGAAGTAGCATGTGTCTTATCATATATGCAAATGTGTGGACATAATATTTCTGCATTTAATAGATTGAATTGATTATGGGACCTCAGAGCTGAGGCAGAAGTGCTAACTGAGACACCAAGCTGCCACCACCTATTTCTGGCTGTGGCTTCTTTGTTCTTTCCCTCCTAATATGCCTAGACTTTGCCCGTCCCACCTTTTATTCCATGTATGCCTTAAACTCTATAGTGTCTCCCCTGATATTGCTGTGCAGCCACGACCGTTTCATCTAAAGCTTCATACATAGTTACATAGTTGATGAAGTTGAAAAAAGACAACAGTCCATCAAGTTCAACCTATTTTGGATCTCCTGCGATCCCTATCTTCATTTCATTCTGTCTAACTTAAGTTGGGGTAATCATTTGTTTTCCCACAGAAGTCATTTTACAGATTGGTCTGATATTATTGTTTTGTATTTCAAAACAAGTACACAATAGTTGTCCCAACATGTTGTCTCCCTTTAATCGAGCCACCTTATGAACTGGCTTTACCAGAGTCTTTTCTTTTTTTCAGGAACATGCAAAGTGTGCGATAGAACAAAAGCTAATTTCCGCATGCAAGAATGCAGTTACATGTGTAAAACTAATCAAGAGAAAAGGGGGTCCATTGCCTGCTGTTCCACATCAATTTGTTCTTCCTGACACCAGCATACATAACCTCCACCTCTAATCCTATGGGTAGGATGTATCTAAAGCAGATAATGTGCAACATCATTCATTTAATAGACATGTAAAGGCAGACATACAAGGACCAGCTCGATTAATGGGCACCCGTTAGAAATAACTCGTTGTCATGGAGAACTATTGAATGAATTTCTTATGTGTTGCAGCAGATAAAGAATTGATGAAGTTGTCCCTCACGCGTTGTCTTCTTTAGTGCACTTTGCAATCAGTCCGTTCTGGAAGTGTTTAGATGTTTTTGTTTAAAAAGCCTTTAAATCATAAGAGAGAGAAATCTAAAATATGTCTTATCGTGTTACCACCGTGATGTTTGAATTGTTTTGTATTTTTGTCTGTTGACCTTTGTCAATTACGTATTAATATGTTATGCTATGATCATAATAACTACCACTGACAATGTTGTAATAAATTTCACAGCCCAACAAAAATATTTTAGTTGCTAAAGATATTTGAACAAATTTATACCTTGAATTAATAGGGAACTTAGCCATAGTGCGTGCATATGGGAATCTACTGGAACATTCTAGAAGGTGAGAAATACAAATATTCTATGTGTTCACTCTGTGATCATTATAGAATATAATATGTAATAGTATATGTGATCAGTCACTCATCCGACAGTCATTTGGTGGTTGCAAAATTTATGTTGTCTATTGTGGGTTTTTTTGTTTGTCGTCAGTGCAATTTATTTGTATACATTTAATTATTGTAAATAAGTCAAGGTTTATACAAAATGGTTGTGATGACAATTTGTGTATGCAGAGTGATACAATAAAAAAAAATAAAGTTTAAAATTAACGATAAAACATGTTTTATCTACAACGCATCCAGGACAATATCATATTAAATAAACTTTATTTCTATTGGTTTTCTATGTATTTCATGTGTTTACTTTTGCATTCTGAAACGCAAAAGTTTCATAATGCTCTGAACAGGGGTCTCTCTCTCCCTCTCCCTCCCAAATTAACGATATGTTTTATCTACAACGCATCCAGGACAATATCATATTAAATAAACTTTATTTCTATTGGTTTTCTATGTATTTCATGTGTTTACTTTTGCATTCTGAAACGCAAAAGTTAAGTTTCGCTCTGAACAGGGGTCTCTCTCCCTCTCTCCCTCTCTCCCTCTCTC